>VDFB02349042.1:0-24980 GCA_007258455.2 Sequoia sempervirens | reverse complement strand
ATCAACACCATCAAAGGGTTTTGAACACTTAGTGATTGTATAGAAAATGCCAAAAATTTGAAAAATAAAAAAATTGTTTCCTTGATGAAAACCTAGCAAATAGGTGTCTTGGTGACACAAAAAAAAATTAAGAAAATAGTAAAGAGAAAAATTTCATCCAATAGTGAAAACCATTTTTATGGCGTTTTGGATAAGTACAATGACAAAAACCTGGAAAACAAGCATCATGTGTAAAATAAATTATCTATGTGGACAATTACACTTGGGGGAAAGTTGTCTCATCTCCCATACCCTTTGCATGACATTTCTTATGACATTTCCATCTATCCATCTAAGCTCTATCATTCCCATCCATTTTCCCACCTACTTTGATCTTGATAAGGACTGGGTAGAAACATAAATCATGCTTTGAAAAAATCTTGACATGTCTATCCTTTGGTCATACACTATCCATGAAATATCATGTCATAGCCTTCATAGCATTATCCAAACCCATACCTTGGAGAAAACTAATTATTCCTATGTGAGATAGTCCTTGGATATCATATGCTAATTCTACCATCCAATAATCCTCATGTTTTCTATCCTTTACCAAAATCAATCCATTATTCTCCCTTACCTATCACATGTCTTGGTTTTCCCTTTCCAATGGTCTAAGGATTCTAATCCACCTATCCAATGTCCCTCCATCATCCCATCTAATCCTAACCAATTCATTCCAAATGTAATAAGTATAAACCATACAATATTGCTATGCATCCTAGCACATCATCCAAAACACTCCTTGGCTCTATTTCTAGCCTTGCCGCAAACCTTGATCCTTTAATCACATAATCAACATCCTCACATTGTTTCAAGATGTTTCCTTCCCATTTCAAAAAATGTCATCGTCATCATCATCATCATCACTTGTCAATTGGTTTTCATCTTGACTAGGAGAAAGATCATGGTTTTCCTTGGATTCTTGTGCGTTCTTCCTCACTTTCTTGTAGGCATCATTCACATTCATTTGTTGCAATCCTCATAGTCACCCTTTGTTCATATTAATCCTTTTACCTTCCATCATCGCCTATGTGACATCCATCATTAGGCCTTCTCATCTTTATCATGACTTACAAGCGATTGACTTCTTGCATCCTTTGTCCTCCATCTTCCATCCATAATAAACCCCTATCCCATCCCATCCCTATTGGTTAGTCTTATATCTTCCTATGGTAATTTCATAACACTTGGCTTCATTGGTTACCTAAGAAAACGTCGTGGAGGTCAAAAATATCCAAAAAAGAGTAAAAAAATCAAAAATTCAAAAGACAAAAAAACATCAAAATATTCGCAAAAGCACCAAAAAAATAATTATAAAACTTCATATAAAATCCAAAAATTCAAAACAATACAAAAACAAAAACATTGGGATAACTTTTCATTTTCCTTATATGGGTAGTTACATAATTGAAAGTAGATTTGGCATCTTATCACGACATGTTTCTTCTCTTTGAAACGAATACTTGTCAAAACAATTTCCACTCCATCTCACTTTTGTCCCTTAAACGCTAGCGTGGCTTATTAACAAACAATCTAATTTTCGGTAGAACACCTTGCTAGTTTATTTTGTCTTATCTTTCTGGATTTTCTTTGGTCATTTTACTAGCCACCTCGAGGATGTCTCATGAAGGATTTAGAGGAAAAATTATGTCTCATGACTCATCTTTTATTTGATTGATCTTTATAGTTTATCTTGACAAAAAGACTAGGGAATCATAACCCTTAGTATGAGTTAAAACATTCCTTGTCTATGGCTATCTGTTTTATAGATGGATGACCTTGCACACCTTGGTCCATGTCATCCCATGGTGTTTTTTGTCCATTTGTCACATTTTACTATCCAATGATGATTAAATGCACAAGCCTGGCATAGAAAATAATATATCTGCAAATTATCTTAACTAGCACTATCTCAACATCCATGCCTTTTATGCTAGCATCCATATTTTTTGTGCTAACATTCATCTTTTCCACTCTAACATTTCTTCCATTCTGCAACTTTGTTACCCTTATCTATTTTTCTCTACCCTTTTGTCCTTCATCTTCTAGTCTTCTTATCCATTTCAAGATCACACTCGTGTTCTTTGAACCTACCTATCCTCTCGAGGAGGCATACCACTTCTTCGTCATTCTTCTTTACATTGGGGCATATATATTACTTTGACTGGCGTGGTAAAACCGTAATTGGCCATCAAAAGGGGAAAAATGTAGACACTAAAAATTTCCTAGACTTTGCTAACACCATTTTTTCCCATTTATGGGGTGTGTTTTCTTGTGATTAAATAATTCTTAATTGTTAATTAATTCATTAGTCATTTTATTGTAATCTTCGATTAATTAGAAAGCAAATCATCATATGTATTTAATCATGATGCTGATGTCCTCTTTCCTCTATAATTAAATAAACTTTATTTATTTAATTATTACCATTTTCTACTATAATTGAATAACTATATTAATTATTTAATTATTCACTTTTAACTTTTTCTGACACAAATTAATTAAATCTTATTTAATTAATGACTTGTCTTTTCTCTCACTTTTTGAATTAAAATTCCATTTAAATCAAAAATTTAACTTGCCTTTTCCTCTTGTAATGAGATAACATTTCCATTATTTCAAAATGCAATTTCCTTTTCGAACTAACTGATTTTGTTGAAAAATCAGTTAATTTCCTCTTTCTCCTTCACTTTCGATCTTATCTCATCTCGTCTTGTCTAATTTTGACCTTTGATTGAATTAATTTATTTTCAATCTTGATCATCCATTTTCCATCTGGTCCTCTATAAATAGTGCTACTATTTATCATTTTGATCATCTAAGAAAATATAGAATTTGCATAATGTCATGTTGTTGAGATAAAATTTTCTTCTAAGTTTTTCTAGCATAGTCTTAGCCTTGTCAATGTAGATTAAAATCTAAGGGCCATCATCACGTAAAGTAAAACAAAGAAGAGCTAAAAAGTTCATTTAATGGGTGCATAAACTGCTATAATTGTTTCATTTTTATTTTATGCTTTCATTGCTCTTCGTAGTTGATTAGGACTTTAATGTTACTAATTTTAATCCATATTAATCTGTTAATCTGAAATTCCTAATCACTTTAGGCTTTTGGGAAGTAGAGGAAACACTTATCAAAGGGCCTATTTTAGCCATGCATATAGATTTGGTAGGCATCAAAACTCCATTTTGTCTCTCATAAGCATCAAGCACCTCTCCTCGAGTAGTACCCGATCTAGTCTTATACTAGGGGATATAAGATCTAGTTAGATCGGTAAGGCCACATAAGAACTCTATGCCTATTTGATCCTTTCCTAATAGATATCTCACCTCACTAGCAAGTCTAGCAACTCTCGCCATGTTCGGTACTCTCTCTAAATGATTCACAAGGTATGACAATTAGTTATCCAATGCCAAAAGGTTTTTCACAGGGATATGCACAGCATGATCCCACAATACTAGTTTACAATTTTGGGGAGATCTTGATTTTTGTTGTAATCACATATTTTTAGAAAACATAATGATTTGAAAGCCCTTAATTCCATTTAAGGATTCCAATTGAAGAAGGGGTTTGATCCAAACCACTGTAGATCAAAACCAACATGGATAGAACCGTAGTTTTAAACCAGCCACCTATAATGAAGTCTCCTTCACACCTATCAAAATGTTGATAAAAAACCACTTTCGATTTATCTTTTGGGGGATCAAATGAATTCATTTAAAATTTATTCTTTTGTGAGTATGTATTCCTTATTATAATCTTCCCAAAAGATATAAAATTTTAAATAAATTTAATTTTATTATTATATTTATTTTTTATTTCTTGTGCATGTGGGTTTCAACCGAAAATCAAGCTATATTACGCATGTGGAAAATTGCAAATTATCATTTTATTTTTAAAAAAAATATCAATGCACTAAGATATTAAATTCCTTAATCCAACAAAAATTTCGATACACAAAAAAAGGTATGTTGTGTCCTGGGATCCACCTATGTCCACAAATTGTGGTGGTTTGACTTTGAAACTTGATTAGGAAAAAAATCAATAGAACACTATGAAACCAAATGAAAAACTAGATATCATAGTTACAAATATAAATTTGAAAAATTAGAAATTTTATCCTTCATGGAAAAAAAAATGTTATCGGTGAGAGCATCACTCACTTAAAAAATGGTGTTCTTGAGAAAAATTAGTTTTTGAAAGGAGATGGAAAATTTCAGAAATCCGGTTCAAATTTTGAAAAAATATGTTTTAGAATCTTCAGACAAAATGTCACAAATCACTAGTTTGCATCATCTTCAAATTCCTCATGGTATAGCCACTATAGGTGCCCGAAAGTGAAGATCTAGTTAGAAAAAATTATTTCAGTGTCTGGTTTGGCCAAAAATTATAAACCCGATTATTGTGGGATCACCCCAACACATCATCCTCACCATAGACAAAGTTGTGGGAGATTACTAGAGACAGGATCATGAGTGGTCACATCTATGAAACCCATCTTGTTGGTAAAACTTGTGGAAAACTAGTAGAAAAGTCAATAGCGGACTAGTGAGTAAAGCGGAAGTGATCTTGGCCTTTTCCATTGGTAGGTGCTGCATGCTTCTTATAAAAACATACCCAGAAGTCATGGGCTAGGTTGTGATGCTCATAAATCTTCACAACACTCAGGTTTACAATAGTCACTAGATGCAAAGGAAAAAGTCTCAACACAAACAAATGGATAGATGTTGTTCACGTCAGGTTCACCAAAAATGTAAGGTAGGAGGACCAACCACACCAAGGCTCTAGGTCACGAAGAGCCAAGAGCGGAGGGCTGCCCTATCTTACCTCAAGATAAGTGGGTGTTTAGGTCAAGGATATAGAATGAAGATAACTCTCAAGTGCTTCTATCACTCTAATGATCCAAAAAATTGAATGGGACTAGATGAGCCAGTTTTTGGAATTTGAACTGCACCTCAAAAAGCTCTCTATCCGAGGATGGCAACACAGGTGAAGGATGACAACATGACATGCTAGTGTCTCTTTGGTGTGTTGGCATTTTTATGGCTAGAAATTTTGAAATGTAGTGTGGAAGGCTAGAAAACCTACTAACAACCTAGTAAATGAGGTTTAATGAACTAAACAGAATAATAGGGTATGATAAATGACTATAAAGATGGTAAAGAAGGTGGATGAAAACTAAGGTGACAGAGTAAAACTCACTGAAGGTCCAACTTTCCAGCAAGCTCCACGTACACATACACCTACACATAGCTAGGAGAGGGAAAAATGTTGGGTTGTATAGGGGTTTTCCTCAGTCAAACCCCCACTTTGGTGTTTCCACCTCCATGGATAGCCAAGAAAGCCACAAAGTAGAAAATGCGATAAAGGAAATAACATAAAGGAATATCAAACAATAACAAAGGCAATATGCTATGTTAATCAACAAGAAATATCACCTTCCCAATCAAGGTGCTCTCAAGCATGTAGAGGAGGTTGCAAAATCATTAAGGTCTATGTTGCCCCAACAAAAAATAAGCAATCCCTTGGGACACCAAGTCACAAATCCAATGGTGAAAAAAATGCAGCAAGATGGATGGAATTGCTCAATGAAAATGTTGTCAAAATTCTAAGAGAATGAAGTTCAATTCTTAAGAGTTCAAGAATTGCTAAAGAGATGGATTGAATCAACAAGATAGGCATTTCAAGATCAAAAAGAGAGGGAAAGAGTCATTTTTGGGCCAATTGGTCAACACAGAGGCATTATGCTTCATGCCCAATAGATAACATAATGTCCCTAGACTCCAGGGGCAGGAATCTATTAGGGATGGAGCATTCCATGTAGACATCTGCGTGCCACACTTGTGTCCCTAAGAAAAATTTCCCCATAGACACACAAGACAAACACCAAGTGGATGGAAGGTAGGTGATTGATGTGGAATTTCACATTTGATTTTGATTTTAAGGTGAGGGGATGCAAAAGTGGAATTTACACAAGTGGTACAAATTCACTCCTATACAATATGATGCCTTGCTTATATAAGCAAGGAGAGAGATAAAAATGCAATAGGATTGTGACATGTGTCTTAATCCTATAACATGTAACAACTAACTAACAACCTAGGAAATGATGTATAGATAATATAAGACTTCTAGAATAATCTTATATCCTAAGTAAAATTAACATGTGAATATGTCCCCTAATTACCCAGTGAGTTAATTAACTAGGTACAAGACATTTATTCATACCAATAGTTTGCACCAAAACCTTTGAAGTGCATGGAAACATGGAAGTATGTGCAAAGGTAAAATTGTCTAGATTATCTCCCTATTTGGACTACATTTCATTCTTTCTTACCATGGATTTTTTTAAGCTAACTTATTATGGTCATTGCATGTTTCATGTTTACACATTTCATCTTGGCCAAAAATGATAAATTTTTGAAACTTGTAGAGGATATAAATGGAAGATCAAGTTTGTTGCAAATTGTGTGCAATGTGTAATGTGAGTAATGTGTAAAAAGCAGTGAGTTGATGACAACAGAGTATGTGTGAGTATGAAAAGAAGTATAAGAAGTGTGATGAAGGTAGTGAGTTGAAGGAAATAGTGTGTGTAATGTATGTGAGGTAGTGTATGTACTGAAGAAAAGTGTTGAAAGTAGTGAGATGAAGGCATCAAAGTTTGTTGAGAAGATGTATGTGTGAGTGTGATGAAAACAATGAGTTGGAGGTAAAGAAAGGTGTTGAGTATTGTGGTGGTGGTTGATCACCAGAATTCATCAAGTTTTTCATGCTAAGGCTTTAGTCTCCTTCTGTAAGTGTTTTAATTTGTAAGGGATTGCAAACTTCCTTTGATTGAAACCATAAAACTGTGTTGCAGGGAGTTGTAGCTTCCTTTGGGTTGAAGCAAATAAACCTATTGTAAATATTGTTTATTTTGTGAGGTTGGATTTGGATAGTAGCTCCAAGAATCTTTCTCACCATGGTTCGCTTGTAGGATTTTCTACATAAATCTAGTGTCGTGGTTGTGTTCTTGTGGTTTGAATTCTTTATCTGTTTGAGGCAATAAGAAATTTTGTTTAGTAAAGTGGAATTAGATAAATTATGGAATATACTTATTCACCCCCTCTCAATATATTATTGTGTTCTAACACTTTTCTAGTTTCTCCCCACTAATAAAAAAGCATTTATGAACCTTTTTATACTTATCTTTGCTTCTCTTTCCCACCCTTAACTTGTCATAGGTTAATTCAGTACCTTTTGTTATCAACATATTTGTGTCTTTGAAGCAGATTCCACCAAGAGTTGATGAATTTAGAGGTTAACTTATCACTATATCCTTTCATAGAAAAAAAAGGGTACAAATCCCCTTTTCAAACAACTCCCATATCTACACATTATGCTTAAGGACTTCATAGGAGATAGGCTTGGTACATAGATGTGAGCCATCAATTTCACCTTTTCTACCAAACCCTACACTATCCACACAAAAATATTTCCTTATGTTTTTTGTAGCACTAGTTGAGTTCAAAATCTAGATATTGAAAGTAGAGAAGCCCTTATTCCTATTTATCCTTATAAAATATTGTCACATTATGTCTTTTTATTCATTGGCTTCCTTAATTATCATTCCACGTCTAACAACTCTACCAAAATTGATAGTACTTATTACATTATTAAGAGGAGCCTCCCCTACCTCCAAACCATCAAACACAATCTTTCCTTTAATGGTATCTCTAAGAACATGACCTCCCCCAGATGCAAGAAATAAAGCTCACATGGTGGGAAAGGAAATTATCATAATAACCCCTTCATTAATTTGAAAAATGTAATGATTATAAACATCAACAAAATCATCACCATCAAACTTAAGTCTTATCCTAATAACATTTTCCTTCATTATTGGAGACACCATGATAGCCACCTTGGCTAAACTATTTATTTTCTTTTTATCGAACAACATGGGGTAAACTCTAGAGGAATGATGTCGCAACACAAAAAATTTCCTTTTCATCCATGGAGATCTAACTTAAAATGTAGAGAATTTCCACCTCAACCAAAAACATAATCATCATTAGCACACTTACCTAGGACATAACCATGTTAAGGGAACAAGATTTAGAGTCTTCCCTAGGTAAAAATATCCTTTAAAGTTCTTAGCAGATTTGATTTTTAATTCTATTGATTTCATTAATCAAATTGAAGACCTAGGTTTCAAGCAATATCGACAACTCCATTACCTTGCCTATAGACATGTTTGACCTTCACTTAATGAAAGTTATGAATAACATATATGTAGTTCTTGATCAAGTTTTGAATCTTTCAGAAGGGAGCATGGTATCCTTCAACCTCCATCGATTGGTATCCAAGCCTGTTAGGTACCTTTGCCACCCAACAAACCACCGTGGCATTAGCTTCATTGCTCGATTTGAAATTGATGCAGATCAATAAATAGGAATCCTTCTAGATTGTTGGTTGTTGTAGCTATCTCATTCAACTATAGGTAAATCAAGCCTTTTGAAAATAAAAATAATAATTTGTGAGCCCAAATAGAATGCAACAACAAGCAAATTGATAGAAAAATTGGAATGAATTTCTAATTTATGTTATTTGTTTCTTCAAAGAGTTGTAATAGTAATTTATTATCACAACAATAAATAACATAACTTCTACAGGCATGCCTATTGCTCTCAACATCATAATATATACTACAAGACACCTTCATTCAGCTCCAACAACAATAAAAAAAACTCCAAATCTTCATACCTCATTCCTGGACATCCGCATTGGCTTCATAGGCAAGATTTCATACTCAAGGCTTCTTATTTTCTTTTATTCAACTTGTGAACTCTCTCTCCAATGATGGGCATGGGATTTTTTAACCCCCCAAAATTCAAATAAAAAGAAAATTTCCATCTCTCATATCCCCAATTTTGAAAAAAAATAAAAATTAAACTAATGGACTCCAATTTTGAGGAATTGATAGGTGAATAAATTTAAATTAAAATCATGCTTGCAAACACAACCAAAGCCAAAAATTAGAGGAAAATAAAATAAATCTTTTTTTGGTGTGTAGAATTACTACTGCACCTAGATTCTCCTACATCAAACAACCTAGGTAAGAAAGAATGTTTCATGAGTGAAGACTCATACAAATTCATCTGGATTTGGGTTTCCAAACCCATTTTGTCTCTTCAATCTTCTTTCCTTTCCATCTAATCATATACTTGTTTTATTTTCCCTATGTCTTCTTGATTGTTCTTGGATCCATCACTTTATCAATTTCCTTATTCTTATTCTTTGGTAGTTGCTACACCCTTCGTGTTGTGTCATGAAAATTTGAAACACTCCCAATTTTCCCTTTTCTTCCTTTTGGAAATCTCTCCTTTCATTGATGAGCTAAAATTAGATCTTCCTCCTTAAGTTCTCATCTTCTCCTTAAATCAACATGATCTTTGTACCTCTTGGTGCTTTCTTATAACTTTTCTTTCATAAAATTAAATTTCTTGTTCAACCAAAAACTTATCTTCATTTAACCTTTGTAAAATATCTCTAACACATTTCAAATGATCCAAAATTTCATCTAAAATAATTGAAAACTTACAAAGGAGTGGTTTCTATGCTTCATCCTTCACCATATATTTGATCTCCATGGGTGTTTCTTGATCCTCTTTTGTTTTCTCAACTTCATTTGGACTAGGAATAAATGCAACACATATTTCTTCCTTCTATATTTCTTTCAAAAATTATTTTGTAGAAGTTACACATACTTGTGTATCACTACCCTCTTCCTTTTTGTTATCCTTTTGTGGATTCATAACACACCTTTTCTTGTCCTTGACTATAGTGTAAGTGTTTCATTCACCATCATGCATACCTTTCTCATCATATTGTCATGGCCTACCCAATATGGTATGACTATCATCTAGGGTATCACATCACACATTACTTCATCTCAATAATTACCAATCTAAAAATTCACCAAGAATTGCTCACTCACCAGAAGTTGATGTCCCTTTTGCAACCATGTAACCTTGTATGGATTGGGGTGCCTTGTTGTATTCAATTTAATATTTTCAACCATCTCTTGTGAGAAAAAATTATATGTGCTATCTATGTCCATAATTATGGTCCACAATAAGAAAATTGCAGCTAGAAAGGAAGAAGCACCCAAATCCATATCGGATAGCATGGGTACAAGATGACAATAAGCTTTTGATCAATGAACAATATGAGGTAAAATTTAAGATAGGAGGCTATTATGATGAATTTTTATGTGATATTTTCCCAGTGGATGCTTTCCATATTCTTCTATGAAGACCTTAGAAATTTGATAGGAAGGCAATGCACAATGGTTATGACAACATGTACACATTGAAGAAGGATGGAGTGAAACACAAATTGAAGCCATTGAAAGAAGAAATGGGTAAGGTTTGCAGAAATTCAAGGTATTTTTTTGTTGATGAAATCAAAATTTTAGATGGTTTGAAGCAAGAATATGTTGGCTTTGTTAACATTAACTATGATGATGACAAAGGCAATTTGTTCACTCAGATTGAAGAAGAAGTCTCAGGTGAAATGAAGGTAGCAGTAGATGGTAAGGTAAAATATTATTTTATTATTTTCTTTGATTAGAGAGAGATTGAATAAGTAGATAAGTTAGTTTCAGCAAAAATTCCTTTTGATAAATTTGAATTGGAAAAGTTGAATTTGAAGGTCAATGAAGAGCTTTTTGAAGAGTACTTGTTTGAGAACAATGGAAGTGAAAATGTCTTGATTGGTGGACATGATTCCTTGTCATGTAATGTTGAAATTGAGCCTTTTTATGGTATTACTAATTCTATTTTGAGTGAAGGAAACCAAGTTTCACCAGCGTTATATCTTTCAAAAAGCATTGGAAAAGTGAAATTTCATGAAGAAGAAAGCACATTCATAAAGTGAATTTTCAACACAAGACTAATGCTGATTTGAAGAGAAGATACAAAGAGTTCCAATTTGGTGATGAGGTAATGGTGAATTTGAGAAAGGAGAGGTTTCCAATGGGTAACTACAAGTAGTGGAAAATGAAGAAGGTTGGACTGTGCAAGGTGCTAAAAAGACATGACTTCGGTAATGCATATGAAGTTCAGTTGCTTAGTGATCTTAATATATCTCCTGTATTTAATGTTGCTGATCTAAAAAAGTTTTATGAGAATGAAAATGATGAATTTTCAGCAAAGGGGAAGCCACAAGACTTAATACAAAAACATGATGAAGAAAAGATTGAATCAATTCTTGATAGAAGGGTGAAAAGAAGCACTCAGAAGAAGCAATACATGGAATATTTGGTGAAATGGTTTGGAAGAACTATAGAGGACTTTTCATGTCTTTCCAAGGCTGAGGTTATTCAGTTTTTATATCCTCTTGGAAAGTGATAGGATCAAATTTCTTCTACCATGGGTTTATGATGCAGGAGCATCCATGGCTCAACACAATCCTGTGTCAACTTGGAGGTTTTATTTTTGAATTTTTTTCAATTTTGGTGTGATGGATTTCATTTTTTATTATTGAAATTAATATTTTGGTGTGAAATTAATTATCTTGTGATGGGAAATTTCAATTTCAATTTGGTTTCAATTTGGGACAATTTGGTGAAGGAGAATCATGGAAAATATGATTTAAAACTGAAAAAGAAGATAAAATAATTAATGGCATGGGTGTATGGAAGCATTAAGGCTATTTGTAACTCCCATTTAAATTTTCTTAGATCCTAAAAAATAGGAACTAGGAAGTGGGTGCCCAGGATAAGGAATCAATTTTTTTTTCTTTATTTGAGAAATCATAAAAGGCATTTAAATCCCATGTTTCATTTTGACTAAGTTTGGAGGAATAAAATACATATTTTATTGAGGTTTAAATATTAAATTGAATTTTTAATTTCCTTTCCCAGGGATAGGCGTGGGTTTTCCTCGAGGAGTTTGGAATGAATGCAAATGACATTGAAATTCAATTGAAATTGCATTCCAAGAAAGCATAAAGAAATAAAGTAAAATTCCAATCATTTTAACACAGTTTTCATAGAAAAGACATAGAAAAGAAGAAGAAGGGTGTTTCCACCTTTATTAGATGATTTCAGTATTGATTTGACAAGTTTGAGAGTGTTGATAGAGGGAAAAAAACAACCTAGGTTGAGCAAATTGAAGACATTGATTGAAGAAAAGAAGATTGGAGTTATAGGTGTTGGAGAGAAGATTGTCTTTGTGCTTTGATTTTTTTCTGCAAATCAGATTGCAAGTGGTTTCCAAGGGTTTCATATGGCTTGTTATAGCCTCCATCCATTGATTGGAGTGTAATAGTTGATTTTCCCCATTTAATAAAACCAAGATTTTGCCTGTTGCACATTGAAACCAGGTTTGAAACTGTGTTTTTTTTTAATTCTGTGTGTTTGTGAATGAAATTTGATAGTGAGATTTTTAATTTTATTGTAGAAAATATAATTAAATTAAATTTCTCATACATTAATATGATATTCAAAGACATTCTCATACACTCCTTTTACCTCTTCATGCTACTTTATGCTAGTGCAAGCAAACATATATTGAACCCAACATCACTTGAAAACCCAAAAATATAGACTTGAGATGAAACGTTGAGAAAAAACTTGTGGTACACCACAACACCTGAGACTTGAAATGAGAAAACATATCGACAATTTGATCTCATCCTCCAAACTGCAAGACCATAAGATAAACTACAAAGAAATTTGGAGCATTCCTTTGATCCTTCCTGACTACAATAACACAGTCTTCACTTTTCCAACTATGGAAACTTCTATGGTAACTTTCATCCACTAAAAATAGGAACATACATGCTTCACACTTTTATTTTTATAAATTACAAACCACAAGGATAGAGCTTCAAATACGAGAAATATAGAGCATTCTCCTAAGCTTCTTCAGTATAACTTCCTAAGCCATTAACTCCATGAAAACCTTTCATACTTATGCAATATTTTACATCAAAATATAGTGAATACAACATTCACAACATCATATCAACATGAATAAATGACAACTTCTTCATCATCATAATATGCTCATGATATTCATCATCATGTCCAACACTTACTTTTGAGATCAACACGTTGAAGTTGTATCACGTAATAACGTCCACCGCTGCCACTTCGCGACATCGGAAAACGCACGGCAATGCATTCCTGTTTAATTGTGAAATCGTGGCAATACCGCCGCAGCAAACCTTGCAGCAATCTCTGCGCTGGCATTGATGGAAAAACTTCTTTGATATGGGATTCCCACTTCACATTAAGGGAAAAGCCACAACACGTGTCAGAATTTCTCTTGACGTGGGGAGGGATTCGTGGGCGTATTTTGTGACGCACGTAGCATATGAACTATTAGCACAAACATTTTCATCAGTCTTGAATTATTTTCTACCGCATAAGAGGGTAGCCCACCAAATTCCGTAGGGATAAAATATTTTCTTGAATTGTTCCCCTATCAGATAGGGTAAAATGCGTCATACATCCTAATGGTTGGAAAGGAGGGTCAAACAAGCCTAAATTTTGTTTACGACCATTCCGATGTGTCCGCCAGAATCAGTAGCAACTGTAAAATTTCTGCAACCTGTTCGCGGGCATGCTCAATCTTGCCCTTAATCTCCAACCTTCTCTTGATCGGTGGGTAGGACGTTGCAGATCGCCAGAACGGTGGAGGCTCATCACTTATATTATTTTGATATCCTTCAATTTTTTCTTCATTCACAACACTTAGGTGCAATATAATGTTGTAGCTATAGATTCTTCTTCTACTATTGATAAGGACACTAAATCTCACTTCTTACTAAACCATGAGACCAATCTATCTCTCAAAAAGAAAGCTTTGCACTAGTACTTCTATCATCAACATTGCCAACCCAATCAACATCAATATATAAATTCAAGTAAAATTAATCAACCTTTTGATACCATAATCCATAATCCAAAAAGTTTTCAGATATTTGAAAATCCTCGTGATGGCCTTCACATGAGTTTCTCTTAGATCTTCTCTAAACCTTGCAACCAAGTAGACATCTTACATAATATCAGGCCTTGATGGTGTTAAGTATAGTAGGCCCCCAATCATATATACTATATACGCGATGCGATGGAGTCATAGAATTGATTATCCATGTATTTTCTCAAAGCGAAAACATCTTACCATATGGTAATGGTTTTTGTCTTATGCAAACTTCTTTTGTCATCTCCCTTAGCTGTACTTTCTTGAGGGTAAGATACCATCATCTGATTGTGTGGTAGGAACTCTCTTATCATAGATATTTTAAATTCCTTTTGTATCTCTTCAAAAAGCTTCTTACATATTTCATTATTCCCACCAAATTTTATATCATTAACATACACAACAACTATTAGAATTCTTTCATCCTCAATTTTTATGTAAAGATGATTACTATTTGTGGTACCTTTCTTGAAGCGTTGATGAAGTAGGTACTTTCCCAATCTTTCATACTAAACTCTAGGGGCTTGTTTGAGACCATATAATACCTTCTTAAATTTTCATACCATTTTTGGGTCTTCTAAGAGCTAAAATCCAATAAGTTTCTCAATGTAAACTTCTTCTAAGTCACCATTTAGGAATGTAGATTTAAAATCCATCTGATAGACCTTGAAGTCCTTGTGAACTTCAAATGCAAGAAACACTTTGATTGCCCTCATTATTTCCACTAGAGAAAATGTATCCTTGAATTCAATCCATTCCACTTGTGAATATCATTTGGACACCACTCTTTCCTTGTTTCTTACCACTTCTCCTTCTTCATTCAATTTATTTTTGAACACCCATTTTGTTCCTATTAATTTTTTGTGTGCAGGCCTTGGTACCAATTCCTAATTTTGATTTAGTTCTTCTTCCATTCCTTGTACCCATCCTTCATCCTTGCTCACATTAGAAAAATTCTTAGGTTCTATTCTTGACCATAAATATAAGTTACCTATTCATTTGTCCTTGAAAATGTTCTTTCAGTTTGCACTCCATTCTTATTTCCAATTATCTAATCTATTGAGTGATTCTTTTGAACATACTTGGAAGAAGTCTCCTTTCCTTAAATATCTTCTTCTTATTATTTTAAGCAGGTAGGTTCATCCGACTAACAACCTTCTTGATCATCTATGATTTGATGTGACTTTTCATCAACCCTAACATTTGCACTCTCAACTATCTTCCTCAGTTTGTTATTCTATCACTTCTAGGATTTTATCCTAGTTGAGTATCCAAGGAAGATTCTATCACCATGTCTTGAGTCAAAATTTCCCAAACCTTCTTCATCTCTTTTGATATAACAACTCCTTCCAAAAAAATTGAAGTACTTGACAATTGCTAGTCTTCCATAGCATAGCTCATAAGGAGTCTTGGTGCTATCCACTCTTAGTTGACCTATATTAATAATATAGATAGAAGTATGGACTACTTATTTACAATATATATTAAGCAACTTGGCTTCATTCAACATGGTTCCTTCCATCTCTTGAACAATTATATTCTTTCTTTCCACTACTCCATTTTGTTGAGGAGTTCCAGTAGTAGATATATGCCTCTTTATCCCATATTCTTTACAAAATCCATCAAATTCATTTGGTGTGAACTCACCAACTCTATCAGACCTAAAAAACTTATTTCTAGCATTCATTTCATTTTCAACCATTGACTTGAAAATCTTAAACCTACTGAAAGCTTTTGTTTTTATTTTAACAAGGTGACCCATGCCATCCTAGAGAAATCATCAATGAAAAACATGAAATACCTTTCACCTTGGAGACTCTTTGTCTTGGTAGGTCCATATAAATTAGTATGAATTAGTTCCAAGAGACTTATAGAGAAATACTCCTTGGCCTTGAATCTTATTCTTGTATGCTTCCCAATCTGACATTCTTTACACATAGTTCTTGCAAGCTTGGTATCTTTTGGCATATATCTCACTTCTTGCATGGATCTAATCTTCACAAGGTTATCAAAGTTAATGTGTCTCATCCTCGTGTTTCACAGCCAAAATTCACTTGTATTTCCTAGAACACAAATTATTTCATTAACAACCTTTAGGTTGTACAAGTTGTTTTCAGTCTTAACACCTTTTGCCACCAATTTTCCAAAATTTTCTCTTCTAATTTCACATCCTTGATCATGAAATATAAGATTGCATCCTTTATTACACATATAACTTACACTAAGAATATTATGCTTGAGACCTTTTACATAGAGAATACATTTTGTCAAGTATTTTCCATGAATACTTATGGTTCCCTTTCCACAAATCTTAGCTAATGAATTGTCTCCAAACTTGACTGATCTTCCATTCCATTTAATATGATTGATGAATTTGATTTTTCACTTCTCATGTGACTTGAACATCCACTATTTATTACCTAGATATTTGTTTGTCCTTGAGAATGAATTTTTTTTGAAAAACCATTAAATTTTCAACCTCATTATTTTCTACCTTGACTTGCTTAATAACATCTTCCTTTTGAGTTACTAATTTTGCTAATTCACTTTTTATAATATTTTACAATATGTCCAATATTGTTGTAGATTTGAAATATTGCATTGAAATCCACTAGAGAATCAAGAGAATTTATACTTAATTTATTCTATTCATTTTATATTTGCAATCCAAATCCTTATTACCACACTTATTGCAAATGAAACAATAATAATAAAAATGCATGATTGAACCTATTTTGGAGAAACTTCTTGCTTAGGGAGATGTTCCTTGAGGTTTGATGAGATATTATTCTTCCAGATTTGTATACGCTTCTTTCTCTGATTCCTTTATTAGAAAAATGATTTCTTTCTCAAGCTTTGTGCATTCAATTGTCTTGGCTTCAATTAAGGATTTTTTTTTCTCTTTCCTTGCACAGTCTCAGTCTTCAAGAGAAAAAACAAGCTCACCTTCAAAATCAACTTCACCTTCTTCTTCATCCATAGTTATTTTTGAACCATCGTAGATCATAATGGCCATGAATAGTGATTCTTCTCCTTCATCATCTAATGATTAGTGGTCTCCTTCTTCTGAGAAGTTGTGTCCTTTGGAGAGGAGGTTCATCTTGAATTTTTTCCTCTTTAAACCCTTGCTGCTATTTTTTATTTTCTAAAAAAGGACATTTAGAATGATAATTACCAATTCTTCCACATTAAAAAATATTGAATGGTACCTTACCTTTATACTTACATGATCCTTTTTTCAGCTTTCTCACAAAGTTTGCTTCTTCCTCCCCAAATTCACTATGAGCCAAATGTTCCTTCTTTCTTCACAACTTTAAAAGTAGATTCTCTTTTGTGTGTACTTTGAACTTCATTTCTCATCTCATAGGCTATGAGAGATCTAAACAACTCTTCCATGGTAAGTTTTGTCAAATATTTGGCTTCTTCATTAGCTAAGACTTTTGAATCAGATTCATGAGGGAGATTTCTTAGAAATATATTTACAACCACTGAGTTAGTTATTTCTTCACCTAATCCTCAAATTCCATTGACTACTTCATCTACCCATAGCAAATATCTAGCAATTTTTTCTTCCTCTTTCATCCTTAGATTCTCAAACATTGTTATGTAGGATTCTCATTTTTCTTGCTTCACACTATCATTTCCTTCATAGATAATTTTAATTTTATCCCATATCTCCTTAGCTGTCTTGCATTACACTACTTTGAAAAACTCTAAATTTGTTAAACCACTTAAGATGGTATCATTTACTTTGGAAATTTTCTTCTGGTCCTTCTTCGCATAAGCATCTATGATAGGATGAGCGGGTTCAATATAATCATCCTTTGTAGCTCTCCAAACATCATACCCTAGCAATGTGAGAAAGGCTTCCATCCTCACACTCTAGAAGCCATAATTTTTTCCATCAAAAAATGGTTCCTTAGAGGAGGAATCTTGATAAGCCATGTGTTCTACTCCAAGATATATCTTTAGCCATTAGGCTACATCAATAACTAAGATATTGTACCAATTGTTAGTACATAATAATATACTGAGAGGGGGTGAATTAGTATATTTAATAATTTATCTAATTCCACTTTAGCAAAAAAAAATTATTATTGCCTCAAACAATAAAGCATTCAAAGAACAAGCACACAACCACAACACTATATTTACATGGAAAACCCTAAAAGGGAAAGTCCATGGTGAGAAAGCTACTTGGAGATATTGTTGAATAAGACAACTGAGAGGGGGGTGAATCAATTGTCACATATTTTAATCTTCAATTCAATTACTGAAACTAATTCTTAAACTACTTAAATTATTAATCATCAAATTCCAAATAAGAAACTAAAATCTGATGCATAAACACAATAACACTAGATTTACATGGAAAACCCAATGAGGGAAAAACAATGGTGAGGATTAACTCACACTTTAGAGAATATCAAAACCAATTACAAAAAGGCTCACTGCCTGAGATAAGGACTCATTGTCTAGAACAAGGACTCACTACCATAGAGATAAAAGAAGACAAAGAAGACTTGTTACAGAGATACAACAATCCCAATGCAACAAAGGGTTCCACCACAATCAGTTGATCAACTTGTATGAATGATAGAGTTCATTTTCTCCTCACTACATCCAGAAACTTAGCATTAAGCTTCACACTAATCTACCACACACATAACTCACACACTTTCTAAATAGCATCAAAGTCATTTTTTCTCTTTCACTTATCTTCCTTAGTTTCTTTTGTATATTTTTCATTACTAACTCATTTTGTATTTATACTATCTCCAACCTTGAAAAAGATAGAAAGTCATCCATCCAACCTCGAATTCAAATTAGGTCTACACCAAAACATCCTAGGGTGGAATTAGAAAGAGGGATACCAAAACACATGCTTCATTGAGACCAAAAATAGATCCAACATGCTTCATCAACTTTGAAGATAGTGCTTAACACACGGTCAACCAAACTAGTGTAAAAAACATAGAACAATCAAGCTCAAAACTTCCAAAAACTAAAAATATCTTCAATGCAATCAAAACATCTTAACTCTAGAACTACAAGTCAAGAGACTTCATCAAAGATAAATCTATACTAGAAAATTTTCTCTCAGACCTCAGCCAAAACACAAAAAAACATAGTTCACAACTACTGAACACAACTTGAACTTCACAATGAACCAATAGCCAAAAATATGGATATCGCAAACTTCAACAACCATGACCAACATATCTAAAATGCACAAACATAAAGACAAGTACCGGATCATCATCCTAAGCAACAATTGAATACCTATAATCTTTCTTTAATATAGTTTTCTCAATATCCTCAACATATACAACCAACAACAACTAGTAGATAACCAGTTGACCAGATGACATCAATGACAACACTTTCATTCATTTTTCCATTCTTGCAACAATCTCCCCCTTTGTCATTGATGGCAACACATGATGTGAAAAACCATCAAAGACGCCATACCAATTCTGAATATACTTCACAATATTTTTCTTTTTACTTCTCCCCCTCAGAAGATCATCTACCTCATTACTTGCATTCTCTCATTAGCTTTCTCTCCTTTTCACATGCTTTCTCTCCCCCTTTAACATAAATGGAAAATGTAAAAGATATATTCATTGAATCTTCCTTTGACATGAAAATACAATACTCACAATGACAACATTTGAAACTACCTTCTCCCCCTAAGAGGTAGCCACTAAAACATTAGTCCAAAAAGATAGAACCATGAATCCACCAGACTGATGCATCTCCAAATACATCTTAGTTTATGATGGTAGGGGAAATAACCCCTAACTTCTCGTAGAGATGCTCAAAGGTATCTTTAGGAAGGTACTTTGTAAATATATTAGCAATTTCATCCTTTGTTGAAACATACTCAATCTTGAATTCATTCTCCATGACCTTCTCTCTCGAGAAATGATATCTGATAGATATATGCTTCATCCTTGAGTGCATCACAGGATTCTTTGAAATGTTAATTGCACTTGTATTATCATAGAAGATAGAAATGGGATCATCATATAGCACTGTGATATGTTTCAATGTCTATTTCATCCATAGAACTTGTGTACAACAAGATGCAACAACAATATACTTAGCTTCAATAGTAGACAAAGAGACTGAATCTTGCTTCTTACTCAACCATGCCACCAATTTGTATCCAAGAAAGAATGCACCAACACTTGTACTATTTCTGTCATCTACACATCTGGACCAATTTGCATCTATATATGCACTAAATTTAAAGTCGGTATCTTTAGGATACTATAATCCATAATTTGGAGTGTCATTCATATATCTAAATATTCTTTAACGCAACAACATGTTTCCTTAGATCTCTCAAAATCTAGCCAACAAGAAAAGATATCTCATGTGCATAATATCTCGCCTATTAACAATTCAATACAAGATTCCACCAATCATAGATCTATACTGCTCTAATCAGCCTTAGGTGAATCATCATCTTTACCCAGCGAGTACATACCCTGTTGAACCATGCATCCCGAACTAACATCTCTCACATACCAACTATGAAATGAAAATTCCTTTCTCTGCTTGATTGTCTAGAGCCCAAGAAAATTATCTCCCCAAACATGTATTATTATTTCAGTTTTACATCTCTTTCTACAAGCATCTTGTATTCCTTTTCATTTCTCCAGCATAATGTCATCAACATATACAACTGCAATCAATATTTTATCATTTTCAAAGTACAAATTATTGTCTATCAGACCTTTGTTAAATCCTTGCTGAATCAAATACCTATTTAACCTTACATACCAAGCTCTCGAAGCTTGCTTCAATCCATATAACATTTCTTCAATTCACACCATATTCGATTGATTTGTGCTAATCAAAATCCTTCTGATTGTTCCATGTACTCTCTTCCATTCCCCACTAGAAATGTTTTGACTTGACAATCCATCCGATAGACATAAATCTTTATAAGCAGCCAATGCCAAGAATACTGGCAGCTTCCATTCTGTTACCGTAGAAAAGTCTTCTTGAAAATCTATCACGCCTTCCACTCCAGAGTAGCTCCTTTAGACACAAGCCTTACTTTATTTCTGACAACTTCTCCATTCTCGTTCAACTTATTTCTGAATACCCATTTTGATCCAATGATATTTTTATCTGTCGGTCTTGGGACCAATTCCCAAGTCTGATTCTTCTCAATCTACAAAAGTTCTTCTTTCACTACTTCCTTCCAATGTTCAATATCTTTACAAGCTTTCCATTTACTATCTCCAAATTAATCTCGAGAATAAACACAAATTACTTTATCAACAACTTTACTTCGTTAACACGCTTTGAGTCCGGCATTCAATTCTTCAAATGGTCTTCCATATATTTTGGTGTCCTAGGGGACATCACTAGAGCATCTTCTTCACTTTCATTCTATTCATCTTGCTTTTTCTGCTCATCTTTATCTTGTTCTTCCATAATGTCTTCTATTCTTGCATAGTCATGTTCATTAGACACATATCCATCATTATCAATAGAATTATTCACTATCTCATCAACCTTCACATTTGAGCTCTCTACAATATTTCTCAATATTTTACTGAAACATTTCTATGCCTTGCTTTTGGTAGAGTATATACCTTGCTTTTGGTAGAGTATCCAAGAAATATTCCTTCATCACTTCTTGCATCAAACTTGCCCAAAGTTTCTTCATCTCTACTGATATAGCATTTTCTTTCGAATACCTTCAAATATTTAACTGTAAGAATTATTTCATGCCATATATCATAGGGAGTCTTTGTACTGTTTTATCTTGCTTAAACTCGATTGAACACATATATAGCTATTTGAATAGCTTCTTTCCAATAAACTTCTAGTAATCTGGCTTCAGTGATCATTGACCTAGTAGCCTCTTGAACTATTCTATTATTCTTTCAATGACACCATTTTGTTGAGGAGTTCTTAGAGCAGATAATTGTCTCTTTATTCCATTCACTTTGCAAAACATATTGAGCTCATGGGGGGTGAATTCTCCACCTCTGTCAGATCTTAAGCATTTTATCTTCAAATTCACTTCATTTTCACGCCTTGAATGCCTTGAATCTATCTAATGCATATGATTTCTCTCTAAGAAATGTAAGCCATGAATATCTAGAATAATCCTTAATTAAAAGAATAGAGTACCTTTCACCAAGTAGACTTCACACTCTCATAGGAACACAAAGATATGTAAGAACTAAATCCAGTAATCCAGTAGTAGATTGTTCTCTTGATTTATAATGATTTTTCGCTTGCTTCCCAAACTAACAATTCCTGCAAATAACATTGACAGGTTTTGTAATTCTCGGTAAATCTCTCACGGCCTGAACAACACTAATCCTTGCCAAGTTATCAAAATTCTTGTGACACATTCTCCTATTCCATAATCAATTTCCATTTATCTGAAATATAAGCATCGCCCACTTTTAAGTTGATAAATATTCCTTCAAATTTCTTTTTCCTCGTAGTAACACCAATGTTCTCGATCCTTTCCCGTGATCTCACATTTCTCATCCTAAGCACAAGATCATATCCTTTCTACACACATCTGACCAATGTTCAAAAAATTATGCATTAACCCATACCAGTAAACATTGTCAGATAGATGCTTTGCCATCAAACTTTAATGAACTTGTCCCACAAATTTTAAACATTAGTATCATCTCCAAACACACCAGATCTCCATCATATTTCTCAAGATTTAAAACTTACTTATCATCAATCATGTGATGTGAGCAAACCACTACTAACCACCCAAAAATTATTTTCCTATTTAGCATCTAGGGTAGAGATAGTTGTACCTTCATTTTTATCCTTCTCCTTCTCTGGAGGACTTTCCCTTGACTATTTTTCTGAATTAGTAGAAGTAGGTTCATCCTTAATCACTAAGAAAAAGCATTCATTGTCATCTAGATCTTCATATTCAGAATCTTCATCTGAAATACTAGCATTCTCATTAACATAGTAAGCTCTGTTAATATTCTTTCCTTTCTTTTTTTTCTCATATCTTTTGTTGTCCCTCTTAGCTCTTTCTGAACACTTTGTAGCATAATGACTTATTTCTCCACAATTAAAGCATTTAAAGGGTAACTTACCTTCATACTTTCTGGATCCTTTCTTCATCCTTCTCACAAAATTAGCTTCTATTTCACAATAAAGTTTTCTTCATCCGATCTTCGCTTTGTAGCTTTTAGTTCCTATTTTACTCCATTTCTTAGACTTACTCTCATCTCATAAGATGTCAAAAATCCTAATCAAGAAATCCTTAGTACAACCTGTAATTTATAGTTTTCACAAGCACTCACCTTTTCACTATAAGCATTAAGAATAGTTCTAAGAATCTTCTTTACAATTTTGGTTTCATCTATAGTAGGACCAAAAGATCACATTCCACACACTACCTCATCCAATCTTTGTACATAGGATTTAATATTCTCATCTTCAAACATATGTATAAGATCAAATTGTGTTTCCAAATTCTATAATTTTTCCTCTTTTAACCTTTCATCACCATCATGTGCTCTTTCTAAAGCATCCCAGAATTCCTTAGCCATCTTCAAGTTCTAAACCTTAATCAACTTAGAATGTACCAGACTATTCCTCAAAATGAACTTCACCTTTTTATTCACATCATGTGCTCTGATTTCTTCAGGTGTACTCTAACCATTAGCAAGAGGACTGTAGGGATTCTTATAAGTTTTCTCCACATCATATCCTCAATACTCCAGATATTCTTCCATCAATACTTTCCAGATACCATAATTAGTTCCATCAAACCTCAAATAATCAAATACCATTTTGCTAGCTATCCCAGACCTTCCTCAAGTGGTTAAGCTCTTCACCAAGGAACCAAGCTCTAATACCAATTGTTGAATAGGACAATTGTGAGGGGGGTGAATCAGTTCTCACAAAGTTTAATCTTCAATTCAATAACTAGAACTAATACTTAAGCTTCTTAAATGATTAATCATCAAATGCTAATGCAGAAACTCAAATCTAATGGGTATAAACACAATAATACTAGATTTACATGGAAAACCTAATAAGGGAAAAACCATGGTGAGGATTGACTCACACTATAGAGAATACCAAAACTAATTACAAAAGGCTCACTGCCTGAAATAATGACTCACAGTCTAGAACAAGGACTCACTATCCAACAAGGCTACAACCTAGAGGGCTCACCGCTATAGAGGCAGAAGACTTGTTATAGAGATACAACAATCCCAATGCAACAAAGGCTTCCACCAAAATCACTTGATCAACTTGCATGAATGATAGAGTTCACTTTCTACTCATTGCATCTAAAAACTCAGCATTAAGCTCTACACCGATCTACCACACACATAACCCACACACACTTTTTGAATAGCATCAAATTCATGTCTTCTCTTTCACTTGTCTTCCTACTTTTATTTTGTATATTTTTCATTACTAGCTCATTCTATATTTATACTATCTCCAACCTTGAAAAATATACAAAGTTGGCCATCCAACTTCAAATTCAAATTAGGTTGGCACCAAAACATCCTAGGGTGGAATTAGAATGAGGGTTACCCAAACACATGCTTCACTGAGACCTAAAATAGATCCAACACACTTCATCAACTTTGAAGATAGTGCTTAACACACGGTTGGCCAAACCAGTGTAAAACATAAAGAACAATTAAGCTCAAAACTTCCAAAAACTAAAAATATATTCAATGCAATTAGAACATCTTAACTCTAGAATTGCAAGTCAAAAGAATTCATCAAAGAGAAATCCATACCAACATCTTTTCTCCCGGACCTCAGCTAGAACATAAAAAAAAATATAGTTCACAATTGGTGAATACAACTCAAATTTCACAATGAACCAATAGCCAAAAATCTAGATATAGAAAACTTTAGGAACCATAACCAACATATTTGAACTACACAAACATAGGGACAAGTATTGGATCATCATCC
>VDFB02349041.1:0-12940 GCA_007258455.2 Sequoia sempervirens | reverse complement strand
CCATGGCGGAAAAGGTCGAAAAAGATGCTGTTTGACGAAGGAGATTCCTAAAAACGAAAAAGGTCAAAATTTGACTAACTCTGGAGATGTTACGAAGGGGAGATTGCTCACATGTTGAAAAGGCGCCTTCTTCAAGCAGGGGCGCCCATGATCTTTGAAGGTCAAATGAAGTCAGTAAGATCATCTGAAGCAGTCATTCTTGACGTTTGACTGCTGGCTCAACAGTGAAACAAACATCCAGATCATCCGATGAATAGATCACTAGCAACTGCTGACGAAGCAAAAAGAGGCAGTTGAGGAATTGACAGGAAACCACAGTTAACGACAAAGTTGCAAGAAAAAGAGCCTTTTCAAAGCAAAGGCGCCCTTTCTTTTGGACTTCCAGATGCTGACCAATGACAAAAAGCTTCCTTTGATGACCTTCTCAGCTCAAAAAGATCTTGGAAACGCAACTGCAAGCATCAATGTCTGACAGAGCAGTCAACGGATAATCTGGATCAAAGTAGGCAACTTGTCAGACAAAAATAATCAAGCTAAAAGGCAAAAGCGCCCTTTTCAAGGAGGGGCGCCCTTGGATAAAGGAACCCTAATTTGAGATCCAGATTTCCCGAAGACAGTCATTCTTAGCAGAACAAAGCTGGGTACCTGATGAAACGTCGTGTGAAAACATCTGACTCTCCGATCAACGAGAAATCCAGTTCAAGGCACGAGAGGTCATTTCAAATAAGCTGAAGAACGAAGACTGAAAAATCACTAAGGCATTGGCAAAAGCGCCCTTTCTTGGGAAAGGCGCCCAGTCTTTTGGAGCCCTTAACTCAGCTTTTTATCATTCAGTCTCCCAGGCACTTCTTTCCAGTATGGATTCAGCTCCGCAGTGAATGTGTCCGTGACGTCTCAAGATCAACAGGCAACGCCAGATTCAGGATCAAACAGGGGGTTTTCAAGAGAAGAAAATACTAAAAACTTGCAAAAGATGAAAAGGGACGCCTAAAAAAAGGTCAAAGGTCATTTGTTGACTAAAGTCAAAAGCTTTTTGAGTTAAAGTTGGCTAAAACGCTCCACGATTGGTGGAAATCACCTTTTTAACTTCAGATCAAACTCAAATCACCTTTTGAGCTTGTGTTAGGTCCCCAAATTTGTGGATCTGAAGCCCAAACATATATATTCAAGGAGATGGCGTCCATTTCATTATTTCATTGCAGGTTGAAAGACAAAAAACAGCCACAAAGCTCTCAAAGGACGCCATTGAAGATCTGAAGGAGGTTTTCATCCGTTCTTCATTTTTATTGCAGATCTGAAGCAGGAAAGGGTTGCCATTTTGAGGATTGGATCAGAGATAGTTTTTTTGAAGATCAGCTAAAACTTCCAATCCACCTTCTGTCTTTTTCCTCTCTTCTTGTCTTAGGTTTTCTTGCATCTGACAGAAAAAGCAACAGGCTACATCAGATCTGATCAACTTGGTAGATTCAGCATCATTTTCCAGAGAAACCCATCTCGACAAATTTTCCAAAATCAGCAAACTTGCTGCCCCTATTTTTGGGGGTTTTTCCAAAAAAGTTTCAGAATCCAAATTCTGAGGAACTGGGTTTGTTCAGCATTGAAGCACGAACAAAACCCATGTGCCAGATTTTTTCCGGAAAAATACTTCTCGGCAGGGCGCTATTTTTAAGGGTTTCCGAAAATCATCTGAACTAGGTCAAGCTTACAGTCAATCTTCAAGTTTTTCAGGATGCAGTACTCTCAGGTGCAATACGAGACCAAGACGGTCTTACTCCATGATTACCTGAAAACAGTTGACACAAATCTACACCAAGTAAATCCAGTGGTCGATTTGGAGCAGTTAGAAGGCATGAATCAAATAACATTGCAGAATATCGAAGAATCCGGATTGCTGCAAGCCGCATCAATTCCCATCACACTACAAAGCGTAGAGCTCGTAATCGCTTGTATCAAGCATTACAACCCTACCACCAGAGAAATCAGAGCAGCAGATGGAAGAATTGTTTGCAGTTTAAAGCCTCAGGATATCGAAAGATGTTTTGATATTCCCTCACATCCTAACAGCAAAGTCATATCATTGACGGAATGTGAGAAAGCTTTTGAGACGGCCAAGGACAAATGTCAAAGGATTATGGCCGAAAAATAGCTGAAAGTGACAAAAGCAAGCTTGCCTAAGTTGTTGGGGCGAGGAGAATGTAAAGACGAGTACGCAGTGTTAATCACTCTACTCAACAGAGTCACTGGAGAAGAAGATGGTCGTCAATTCCAGCCATGGATGTACTATGTCATCGCTAAAATCATTGGCAGGAGGGAATACTATGACTGGGCCACTTTGATCAGCGACACACTCCACCGACAAATCACTGGGTATCTGGAAGCTCATAGGTTCCACATGTGCTCCTACCTGGTATACTTGATAGCCTTCCAAGGCGATTTCAGGTTATTGAACAATGTGGGAACCTTAGGTGTGCAGAAGGTTCACGAGTTTTTCACACGCCTTGAGTTTACTCAAGCGGAAAGACACTTCAAGAAGACAAGTGATCACTTCACCATGCACATAGTTCGTGAGCTTAACCATGAGATGCACGTGCGTATTTCACAGACAGCCAGAGAGGCAATGGCGGATTGGGCAGATTGGTTTATCCAATTTCCTACATTCTCCTACATACGCGTGTATGGCTACATTGGCCACCCCGCCATGTTACCAAGACACCCTTCAGATAGGGTAGTTTTCATGAAGTTCCTGAGACAGTTGTCCGAGGTTCATGTCCACTTGCGCTTGAAGAGGAAGACAGCTGTTAACTTTCCCGTTGAAATGGGACTATATAGATGTGGATTCGCGGCGGATGCAAAGATGATGGGTCAAGAAACAAGGAGGTTTAACCTCAAATATCTCATTGATAGAATATCCTATGATCCCAGAGGACTCTATGCAGCACACCTCGAGCAACACTCGTCACATAAGTCTTCTATGGAAGATTATTGGGTGAATTGTAAAGACGAGTATGAAGTGCGAAGAAGGAATTACAGCAGATTCAGACTCCCACAGATTACTGATTTCATGTCAGCAGACATTGAGGGCCTGTCAGATGATGAGGGGGAAGTCATTCTCCCCACATTCTTCGCAGATTCAGTTGACTCCCAACCGCTCCCAAGAGTGGATTGGTATGCCAAAGAGGATACATCTATAGAAGAAAGAACGAGTAGAGTGGTTAGAAATAGCCAACTCTATCTCGACAGCAAGAAATCAAGGAAGGTGATACCTCACAGAACAGAGCCGCCACAGGTTCAGTCTACACCACCTTCCACTTCAAGAAGGAAACCTAGACAAAAGCAATGGTGCAATCCTCCCCAAGGGATGAGGATGTCAAAACCTAGAACACAGAGGACACCAGTGGAGAAAGCTACACATAGTCCTGAAATAATCACGGGTATTGCTGCCCCAGAACTAAGAGTAGAGACTGCTACCCCTGATTCAGCAGAAGTTATCACCAGGAACCAAAGCAAAGATTAGTTGTTGGAAGAACCAAAGTATCAACCAATGGCAGAGGTAGCAACAGTAGAAGCAGCAGCAGAAACGGTGCCTGTTATGGAAGCAGAGCCGCCAACATCACCAGTATCACAGCGAACACAGGTCCTCATCGACTTGGATTCACCACCGAGAGACATTACTCCAGCACAGTCTCACACATCTAGCGTTCAAGGGCCTCACGTCCCTCCTAGTGAAGTTCGCCGAGATTCTATTTGGCTCGAAGGTTTCCTAGGAAGGAAGAGGGAAAAACCCTCATATGAGCTTGACTTTACCGAATTCGACCACGTCCCACAAGACACGTCGGCGAAGAAGTTAAAGAAGCAAGTTCACATAGAAAGGAATGCGGAATGTGAGATCATCATAGAGACTGCCGCTCCACCAGTAGAGAAAAGCATACACGAGGTTCAAGTAGAGGACTACACTTTGTCTCAACTTAACCTCGGGAAGACTACACTACAGGTGGAGGCGGATCTTCTCGGAATAGCTTCGGTGAGCGCACAAGAAAGAATGGCCAAGGATGGTAAAGAAAAGGCAGCCTTAAAGGCTGAAAATCAGAAACTGAGGTCTTACATCACCAGCTTGATACATGGCACACCGAACGTCTCAGCCTTACCAACAGGACTACTAGATCTCCCCGCCGAACAAAATCATCGGCAATTGTTAACATTCGGCAAACACTTGAGAAATCAGGTGGAAGAGTTTGTTCTCAAGGGTAGATGCGTACTGGCAAACCTATACCAGTTACGGGATAGAGCACATGAACTTCGTGTGGAGATCCAACAGTCGGAACAAAGGATTGCAGAAAAGAGGCTTGAAGACGAAAGTACAATTGCAGATTTGCAATTAGCATATCAATCAGTATACTCTGAGGAAAACAAGCAACATCTTTTTGCTTGGAAGGAACAATTAGCGTACAAGGTGAAAGCCTACGACGCTCATTCAGTAGAGATGATTGATTACAGAAGGGTGGTTGCCACTATTATCAACTTCGCAAGAATGTTGGTAATATCCTTCCCTTGCATGGAATATCAGCGTGAGGGAGGAGAATACGTCGAGTTGGTGACTGTACAGAACTAGTTCAGGGATGTCATCCGCAGCACCTTTCTTGACGATCCAGAGGGTTGTAAGCTGGCTAAGGTAGCAGCTTTATCAACCAAGTTAGAAGAGGCAGCATCTCAATGCATTGACTTCGGAAATCAGCTCACAACGGGTGAGGTCATGCTCCGACGCCACGTCATCATCCTACGGAGCATTAACTCCCCAGAAGCCGATGAGGTCAATCAATGGATTGAGACACTATTGATTAATGGCAAGCTATAAATGCACCAGAAAAGGACGCCATACACACTCCAAGTGGCATTCATGAGACTTGAGTTGACTTGACGCTTCTTTCCAAGTCAACTCGAGATGCTATTAAATGTAGTTGGAGTTAACTTGATGCTTCTTTCCAAGTTTAACTCCACTTTCCTTAAATCATGCATTGTCAGATCCCACTAATTAAGGATGTCTAATTGACTTCCACAATTTGTGGATCTTAGATCTCCACTAAATGTGGATGTCTATTTTGGAGGGAGACTTTACATTTAAGTTCACCTTTAGTTTGTTTTCAGTCAACTGAAGTAGTTTCCAGTTGACTCTTTGTTGACTTTCAGTTAACTGAAGTAGCTTTCCAGTTAACTGCTTGTTCCCCCTATTTAGGAATAAATCTTGCTAATTGATTGGCAAGAACTCATTGTTAACTCAAGGAGATTTTGGGGTTGCCCACCCCTTTGAGTTCTATAAATAAGAGCCTTGGGCTCATTATTTGTTTAACCTTTACTTGCTATGCAAAATTGCTGCGCCATTGTTGCCAACACTTTGAAAGCGAATATTTGTTCACTCTTGGATGAGAGTTCGTTGGATGATTGTAATTGTGCATGATTTCGTGCCTTTGCTTTCCCAACGTTTGTAGTTCGTTGATAAAGCATTGAAGAAGAATATCAGAAGGCGCTTGCATTTTGATCATCTTATTTGAGTTATGTCTACGTCCTGTGTTTAATAGCTTGTTGTCTCATTTCCCTCCTCTGATAGGAGTCCCTCCTCCTTGGATATTTGTTATTGACAGTTGTCGTTTGATGTTGTTTAATGTATTGACTTCCAAGCTATACTTCGGATAGGAGTCCCTCCTCCTTAGCAAGCTCGTTGGCCAAGGCATCGTGATTTTGTTGTTTCTAGTAAACTATTTCTTAAGCTCATACCTCGGATAGGAGTCCCTCCTCCTTGGCAGATCTCAGATCTAGTTTACCGTGCAGAGTGTTTGCTTGTACCAACCTTATCCCGGTGTATACCCGAGAGTTCAGAGCCTCGGTCATATCCTCTGGAGACGGCGAATTCAAGTGATCCAACCATTCCATTCCCGCGCCTTTACCCTCATGCTCTGTTCATCTTGAAGGTATTGGATAGATAGAAGCTAGTTAGTTGTAGTTAAGATCCTCAGAAACTGTGAGAAAAGCTTTGTGAAGCACAAGATTGTGTTTATACACCCTTGTGTCCCGCCACACATGTTATAGGAACCTAGTTAGACGCTTCCTTCCTACGCATTGCTCCTACAGAGGGATTCTCCTCTTAAATAACTAAGAAGGTAAAACATTTGAAAATAGTCAACATTTACAATCGCGATCTAGGTGCTAATTTAAACGCCAACGTATGGAATCTCCCATAAGCATCTCTTCTCCTTTCTATGCATGCGCAGATCAACTCACTATCAACCAACTCTCACAAAGAATTGGTAAAGAATAAGGGGGTCATTACTTCCCAAATGAGGGGTATACTAAGAACAAATTTCAGAAATAGTATAGCAAGAAAAACTATCAATGACTCCAAAGAACTCCCTAGTTTGACACCATCCCTGACAACGACGCCAAAAATGTTGGCCTCCTACAATGATCTAACAACTAAGCCCTTACAGTTGTGATTCAAAGATTGGACATCTAAACTGAATAACCATTCAATCATCATGAAGGTGTATTTAACTTGTTAACCTAGGGACGTGAGCTTGAAATGGATCAGCACAGTATGTGCACTGAGGATCCACAGTAGCCATACTCATTCTACAACTAAGAAAAACATAATGTTGAAAGTAAATTGCTTAGAAAGAAATAAAATAGATGTTGAACATCAACCAACAACTATGCTAAGCTGAAATGCATGACAAAAACAAAAATCTGAGCAAACAAACAAGAAACTACTCAGTCTGCTTTAGCTGCAGGAACATACACAAAATAGAGTTCTAGTGGATGTAGGAACAGTCATTGCCAGATTCTTAATTAATGATCGAACATAAATTAATAACTAAACTAAACTAAACTAAACTAAAGGATGAAATGCCCACCAAGTGGGCCCCCTTGGATGAGTATCTTCTAAAACTAATGTAAAATCAGATGCATAGACTTATAACTTCATCTTATTCATTGGAAAACATGAGTACAATAGAGCAGTGTAATTATATTGTTGAAAACTAAGAATGCAAGTACATCATCAGATCATGCAACCTTCTAAGGAGCATTCGACTCTTATTTATAGGAAAATAAGTGACTAACTAAACAAGGCGGTCAACTCCACAAATTAGGAGGACGCCATTTTAGGGAAAGCAAAGAAAGTGGAGAGGAAGTTATGCATGCATGGAATCTAGTCAGACGTGCTTGCCTCAACACAAATTTAGCATAGTAGTGATGCCTATATTCGCTCAACAACAAGAAATATCATTTACAAGGTGGTTACAACTCGATTTGCATGAGGAATCTCTCATCGTTGACCTCTTTGAATGATTCCCTTTGTTGACCTTTGCATGACCACTTTGTTAACCCTTATGGTGAATGACCAGCTAGTGGAATCTTCTCAATTTGGTGGCCTTGAATCATATCTGCATGAAAATATTAATACGCACAATAATCGCATATTTGTAACTATCTTAAAGAACATTCATTAATCGACATGTAGAATTAACACAAATAGTCCATATAACATGTCAATGTCATTAAAGATTTGTAGAGATAAAATTAGGCCCAATGTATATGGTTTTGAGGAAATATCAATATTCAAACATCAAGGTCCATGACAACTTCAACAAATAGATCGTAAATTCTACCAAAATTAAACCATAAACTAGACTCATCCCCAACAACGAAAACCAAAGATTCTCTTGCAAGATTGTTAATTTTTAACGACTCGGTAAAACAATGAAAACCTTCCCAAAATTTACAAAAATCAATATTTTTGCCAAAATTGCAAAAAACCAAAGTTCTTCCCAAAATGTAAGGTCAATAATTTCAATGATATTAAAACTTTTCACAACAAAATTTCCACATGAAATCTTGTAATTTTTCCATCTCATATACCCATTTTCGAAAAATTTTCCTAACAATGGAAATTATCTTGCTTTGCCAAGTTAACTCATTTTCACTATGTTTTCCATGTCCATCACGCTCAAACCCCAATTTTTCGTGTAACCATTTTGTTTCAACCCTCGCTACTATTTCCTAAATGTAAAATTTTCCTAAAATTTGGAATATGTTAATCTTTTCTTGTTGTTTCTTTATGCACATTTTTTGAGGTTGTCTTGCATCTACATTTCTTCAAGTCCATTTTGCTGCCAATGTCAAATTTGTTTCCTTCCAAGGGGAAAGCAATGAAGTAAAAATACCAAGGCATGCTTCCTCCTACAGTGGTCTCACCAAATGTGGATGAAATTAGAGATACAAAGATTGATCATGTGGAGATGTCAGAGTTTGTTGAGAGAATTGAAAAACAACTAGTAGCCAATGGGATGAAGTCAATTATTCACAGCAACATACACCTTGTGGCTTCTTTTCTTGTAGTTGCTCAAAATCTTGAGTTTGTACTACAAGTCACTTCTCACTATAACAAGGATGATAGGAAAGTCTAAGATTCAAATGGAAATGTAGTAATGGAGTTAGATGCAAATTTATTTGATGAAGTCTTTATGTGCCAAAGTGTTGATTCATATGTGGAGATTTCTAAGGAATCCACACAGGCAAAATATGATAAGGATCTTGATTCTACAAAGAGAATGATCAATAGTAAATGGCTAAAGGATCCTACACCAGGTGTCACAAGATGGCCTAAAAATTCTCCTCGTAGTGATTGTATTAAAGAGTTAAATGACCTCATTACTCTTCTTAGTAGAGTACATGGTTTACCTACTTCATTTTCTTTTGAGGACTAGATGTACACATACATCAAGGTCATTTGGAAAGGGAAACAAAAAATATTTTGGGGAGAGTAAATTAGTAATTCCATCCATGAGAAATTGACCTAAGTGCATACAACACACAAGTTTTACATGACTTCATACTTGGTCTATGCTATGAGCTCCATGAGGAATATTTTGAGTTTGACTACTGAAGGTGACAAAAAGGTTACATAGGTTTTCAAGTATTTTATGCAAATCACCTACAAGGGAAGTATTAAACATTTTAGAAGGGTAAATGATGCCTTCTTTGCACCACTCATGTGTGATTTTGATCCTAAACTGGAGAATAAAAGAGTGTTTGGTGAGGTATGGAAGACTATAAATAAATATGGAAGCATGTATTTGCAGATTTCAGCTTTTACCTATTTGAGAGTAGGATGCTTTGTTAGCTATCCTTGTATGGTTCCTCGATATCCTAGTGATAAAATTATTCTAATGGAGTTATTTAGGTAGATTATTGTGGTTCATAATAAACAAATGGAAGCCCATAAGCCATGATTCAAATTTCCAGTGACAATCGGAAGGTACACCATTTAGACTTCACATAAGGCCAAGGTAGTGTAATCAAAAATGAAATAGGTGACAATAAAGTTGTACAAATAAAGATCCAAATTTGATTATAAAGGCATGAAGTCTCAAATCAAAATGACATTCTCTCATGTACATTAAGTTGAAGATGTTTGGGCTGACATTAAAATAAAACAAGAGATCAGAAGAATGGATTTCTGGAGATTAAATTTGGATCAGATAAGGGAATTGGATCTTGCTAATATCCCAAAAGATATGGAGGATGAAGATAATATTTTGGATTCTGAATATGAAAGAAAGAATATTGCAGCTTCTCCTCTTCCTTTAAGCTAGTGGTCTCAGAAAAAAGTAATATCAATCTGAGAAAGGTTTCAACCAATCTTGGCCAATACAAATGTTTGGTTAGATGAAAGGGATATACAATTGAAGCCTTTCTTCACCAGATCAGAAGATGAGTCCCAAGTACAATATGCAACAAATCGGAGTTAAGGACTAAAAACAAAAATGATGCTCCAAGCTCTAACAAGTCTACAAAGCTTAGGATCAAGTTTGTGATCAAGGGTGGTAAAAAGAAGACTAAGAAATCTGCAGAGGAACCATCCACAGAGACCAAAGAGGAGCATGTGCAAGAAGAGGGATAAATTGATGAAGAGTATCATGAGGAAACAAAGATGTCTCCTCGTGAGAATATTCTTGAGGAACTACCTATCACCTTGTCCCCTATTTCTAATGTTGTGTGTATTCCTGCTCCTCCTTCTATGACCTCATATGTGCCTAATGTTCTTGTTAATCCTCCTCCCTCAGTAACAAGTGTTGTGGCACCTGCTATTTTGATTCATTTTGTACATTCTTCTCCCATCTAAGAATTTCCTTTTGAAATCAAAAAACAAGGATTAGATAATGTGACTGGTTCTCCTATGTCTTTGCCAAGTTTCTCATCACCATCTTTGACTTCACATCACATTTTTATTTGAGCAATTTTTGAGTGATTTTGTGCAAGTCTCTAGAGCTGAAATTCCCAAGGTTATTTTAACTAACACTTCTCCCATTGTGACTACCGCCTTTGTGGATGCAACTACTACATCCCATCTAATGGCTACACAACTTGAGAAAAGCTCATCATTACCACCATGGTTGTTATCACAAGCACCGAATAGAAGGAAAGAAGCCATCTCTCCTGATGAATTCAACTTCACAGAACTTGCGACTACCATGACTAGAACCAAAAATAAAGCAAAGACTCTTTCTAGGATGATTTTTGAAAAAGAGGGTAATAAGTATATAGAGATAGCAACCTCCCTCAGAAAAAAAAACTTATGAAGAGGTGGATCTTGCAGAATACTCCATCACAAAGGTAGGATTGGGTAAGGTGACTCATGATAGTGCGAAGGTGAATGTTCAATTAGCCTTATATTCTCTCATCAAGAAATTTGACAAGGAGGAGAAGATGAAAGATCACTACAAGGCTAAGACAAAGCAACTCACGTTCGTGCTACAGAAGATCACTCAATCTTTTGAATCCATCGAATTGGAGGAAATTGCAGTTGGTGCTGAGAATCCCATCATTTAAAAGGTGGAAAAGGTACATGCTAGAGGTGGAGTGGTAGGTGAATATATTGGTCATTTAATTGCATTGGGAACAAAAATGCTATGGTTAGCCATGGAAAAACTGGAAAAGATGGAAGGAATAAGAGCAAAATTGGATGACACTATGAATGGTTTCTCTCAAGAGAAAGAGGATATGGAAAATAAAGTACATTCTTGGATCAAGATGAGGAAACTCAAAATAGATAAACTGGAGGAATTTGGGATCATTCCCAATTGAGACATGTATGTGGAAATTGAAGAGTCTTTGATTAATAAAGACACTATCCTTACCATCTAGCTTAATGATCTACAATCTGGATGGGAACTTTGTGAAGAACATGACTTGCAACTTATTAATAAAACTGAATAAATTCCATGTAAGCTGCAAGATTATAGTCAAAAGTTGCTTCCCCTGGATAATGTGGTTCAACAACTTATCAACATGATTCAAAAGGAGTTTGAAGACTAGGTGTTTTCAATGCCACTAATGGATTGAATCTTTGATCTTCAATTAACTTTGGATAAGTTGAAACAGTATCTTGGGCAACATGAAAAATCTTTTAACACTATTAGAGATCCAGTATCAAGAGCTCGAGGAATCATCAAACATACTTCAGTGTTAAATTTAAATAAGGAAATACAAACGATCCTAAAGAAACATGATGATTTCTTAATGCAGAATGTTGAAGAAGGTTGACGAAGCTTTAGTTTAGATTTCAAGTTTTTGTCATTTCTAAGTTTTTATAGTTATCCAAGGATAATTTACATATCATTTGTCAAAATGATAAATACATGTAACAATAATGACGTCCTCCAATAATTTTGGACTCCATCATTAAATAAGTCAAAGTAGTTTGTCTTTTTCCTAGAGTAGCTCTTACCTCTCACCTATAAATATGAGAGAACTCATTTGTATTTTTCACCTTTTGATCTCTTGAGACTAGATGCTACCCAAATTTTGAAGAGCAGTTGCAAACTTTGAGTTGAATGTGCATACTTGAAATTTATCAATAAAAGGAGTAGATTGCTTCCAACCTTTGTTTTGGAACACATTTGCTATATGTGAGATTGTTCTTATGTCACTCTCATTATATTTTCTTGAAATTGATATGAACGTAGCATGTTATCTTTTTAATCAAAAGGGAATTCAGATATAGTACTAATAGACTTTGTGCTATCATATTGCATTTGGAGTGTGTGTGAATTTTATTGAGAACTTGGAGACTTTGTGCTGCAATTTTCAATTACATTCTTGTGTGTATGAATCGTGTTAAGAACTTGTAGACTTTGTGCTGCAATTTTCAATTATATTTACGTGGATTGTTGGTATTGGTAGTTGATAGACTTTGTGCTATGACTAGTGATACGATTACTCTTGGAATCATCGTGGGAAAGTAGTTGAAGACTTTGTGTTTTAGCGGGTTTTCTAAGTTACTTTTGTTCGCTAGTACTTGCGGGTATCGACTATTATTACTCTAACTAGTTGTACTTGAGAATATCATTGTTATTTGTTTATCTTATCCTGAAACAAGAGGATATGCTAATGTAGACACCTCCCATGGATAATCACAATGTATATATTTTAGTTTAGTTTCTAGTTAATTGTAGTGAGGAATAAGAAGGGAGCCTCCACTTTTTGAGAGGAGAGATTTATATCATAATAATTGTGGTTGAAATCGCTATTTTGTAATCTGTAAAGGGATTACAAAATATTCACCCAATAGATGTCAAAATTGGGCAAGTGAGATATCATCAAAAAATGGTTGTGTACTTTCCAATGGTGTAGGTCTCACCATCAAATCATTTTGTTGGTATAGTTTATCACTTGTTGAAGTTAGACCATTAATTTTAACTTTTAAGCTCATAACTTTTCACCTATCTCTCTGATGGCAGTAATTAAATACAGTCCAAAAATTTCCTTGAAATCAATCAATCTTGAATAGAGGTAATACTCTACCTTATGCAAGAACTCAAAAACTTATGCAAGTAAATAGAAATTTGCAATTACATAAGCCAACACCACATTGGACTTGGAATTGTGA
>VDFB02349040.1:197983-235857 GCA_007258455.2 Sequoia sempervirens | reverse complement strand
TTCATGAAGGACTTCAGTCAAACAGTAGGCCCTTTATACAGTCTATTGAAGAAAGATGCAGATTTTTCCTGGACAAAGGAATGTGAAAAAGCATTCCTTGACTTAAAAGTCACCCTTACACAGGCACCTATTCTGAAAGGACCTGATTGGTCACTTCCATTTCATATTCATATTGATGCATCAGATTATGCCATTGGCGCAGTGTTAGAGTAGAAGGATGGTTCAATAGAACATGCACTCTATTACATAAGCAAAAATCTACAAGGGGTTGAATTAAACTACACTGTTACAGAAAAAGAAATGTTGGCAATCATTTACGCCCTCAATAAATTCAGGCATTATATCACCAGTTATCAGATATTTTTTCATACTGATCATGCCACAATCTGGTATCTCATGAACAAAGCAACAATATCCAGGAGATTGGCAAGATGGTTATTGCTGATGTAGGAATTTGACATTACAATTGTGGACAAGCCAGGTAAAGCCAATGTGGTTGTCGATTTCCTTTCTAGACTCCAAAGGCAAGATGACTCTGCAATTACTGAAGACTCCTTTCCTGATGAGCACCTGTTTGCAATCAAGGTTATTCACCCATGGTATGCTGATATAGCAAATTATCTGGCCACGGGAAGAACTCCTCCTCAATTCTCCCCTAAAGAAAAGAGATTATTGGTAGAGAAAAGCTTTAACTTTTCTTGGATTGCAGATTGCATGTTTTATACAGGGCCAGATCAAGTTATGAGGAGATGTGTACTAGAGGAGGACACTCATGATATACTGCATGCCAGCCATGATGAGCCGTGTGGTGGACATTTTGCTGCCAAAAGGACAGCGATGAAAATTTTAAATACTGGTTACTATTGGCCAACTTTGCATAGAGATGCAGCCAAATATACCAGGAGGTGTGACAGATGCCAGAGGATGGGAAGACCAACTCGATCTGATGAGATGCCTCTATTTCCACAAGTTGTAGTTGCACCCTTCGACAAATGGGGACTAGATTTTGTAGGACCAATTGATCCACCTTCCAATGGTAAGTCCTACATCTTTGTATGCACATATTATGTCACAAAATGGGTAGAGGCTAAGCCTATGAAACATGCTAGGGACAATAAAGTGGCTGAATTTCTCTATGAGGAAATATCCACTAGGTTTGGTGTTCCTAGGGAAATAGTGACAGATCAAGGAGCACAATTTACTTCTACACTTATCACAACTTTAGTCAATCAATATAATATACGGCACAGGAAATCAACTCCTTATCACCCCCAGGCCAATGGCCAGGTTGAGGTCACAAATAGGGACATAGAGGCCATTTTGACTAAAACTGTAGATTTGCATAGGAAGGACTGGGCCACAAGGTTACCAGAAGCTATATGGGCCTACTGTACTACCTGGAAGACTGCTACAGGATATACACCTTTTAAAATGGTGTATGGTAAAACAGCTATGATGCCAATAGAGTTTGAACATAAGACTCTAAGAACAACACTGGAGATGGACATGGATTTAACAAATGCACAAAAGGATAGAATCATGCAGCTCAATGCTTTGGATGAGCTTCAAAAGAATTCCCTGCAGCACACTGAGATGATACAAAATCAGCGAATAAGGTGGCATGATAAATACATTAAGGAGAAGAAGTTCAAAGTAGGAGATTGGGCCTTGCTTTATGACTCACGATATAAAGACAGTCCAAGCAAATTACAAACCAGATGGTTGGGCCTGTATGAAATTGAGAATGTATTTGCTAATGGTTCAGTGCAACTTGTTACAATTGATCCTGTTAGATTCAAGTTGTTAGTTAATGGACACCACCTCCGGTTGTACCATAAACCAGTTTTAAAAAAAGAATTCATGCAGCAGTTCGCTCAGGATTCTACCACTAATTCTCCTGTAGCTGAAGGCTTTAGCCTTTCTCCTATAGCTTCTCCATGATTTTGTAATGCATGCTCATAATAAAGGTTTTCTTTTTAAGGGAACCCATTTTTCTTCGTTTCCACTTGTCGCCACATTTCACTTATTTATCTTCCGTACCATCCATCCATCCATCCATTCATCTCGTCCGTCCACGTCATCCATCCACCTCATCCATCTACACCACCCTTAATTATGATCTCATTCCCAACTGTCATCTCATGCCGAAGCCGTCAACTTTCTCAGCACGTACAAGCATTTAATGAAAGGTACACAATATCTTTTGATTATCACATTTTTTATTTATTTCATTTTATTCATTTACTGCACTGTCTATATCAGTCATTATTACCTAATTTTTTCCTATTCCCTAGTACATGTGAGGACACATGTCATACTCTAAGTAGGGGGCGAGATAATCCACTTTTTAAACGTGTCCTTTCGCCGCTGTCACAACTGCTCAGATAATCTTTCTTTATTATTTTTCTGGTACTTTCCAAATATGATCACATGTCCTTTTCATTGCATGTTTTTCATTGAAAATCACATTCAAAAACTGTTTTAAAAAAAACTGCTTGTTTCAAAAGTTCATTTTTGGAAAAGAAGATAAAAGTGATGGCAGAATAGAGAAAAAAACCAGAGCATAACAGAGGAAATTTTTGATTTTCAGAAAAGAGTTGAGTTCAGCTAAGGAAAAACTGTGAACATGGGTGGTCAGCTGGTTAGGCATGAGCCTGTAGCTCATGAGTTATTAATGCAAAATCCTCAAACGGCCCAAGCATTCAGCCTCTGTGGTTGGCTGAATTACTTCTTGAGTTTAGATGCTTTTGACGAGGAGGCTGCAGGCGAATTTTTGAGAACTCTTTCTGAAGGGGAGGCTACTGTATGGGGTCTAACAGTTGTTGCAACTGAAGAAAGAATTGCAGAAGTAATCGGGCTCCCAGCCATTAGAGAAAATTTTTCTTCGGATGCTGCCTCTGCAAGGGCAGAATTTTCAATACCCACTGATGGACCCTTGGAGGTCTCAAAGCAGGGATGCAAGCGAGTGTCGTTTCCTCCTCCATATCCAGAATACACTACTTTCATAATCAAGTATTTAACTTGTGAAGGTCGTTTCTCCTACCTGCATTCTTACCACTTCAAATTGCTAAGTCATATGAGGCATGGATTAGCTGTTAATGTTCCAAACTTTTTGTTAAAATTTCTAGAACAATGTGCCCATGGAACCCAACAGGGGAAAGATAATTCTATTGCTCACCATGGCCTCATAAAATTTTTGATTGCACACTCCTTGAGAGATGTATCACCTCTTTCCTGGCAAGAATTTATTTCCCAGAAAATCCTGCAACGTCTAGAACCCCCTAGGGCACTTACCCCATAGCCTCGGAGAAAGAAAGAGGAAATAGCGTCCACCAGTAGGAAAATAGGGCAAGCATCATCTGCTCCTGTAGCACCTGGTCCTGTAGCTCTCACACCAGAGCCCTTTGCCTGGGTGCAAACTAGGGCTGCCAGTAGGAGAGAGAGGAAAAACTAAGGTCGAAGAGTCATCTAGGGCAGAACAAACCCCAGAATATGACCCCCATTCTCAGAAAAGGCAACGTTCTTCTCCTGCAAATTTTTCCCCTGTAGCATTGTCTCCTACAACAACACTTGTTGCCATCACCAATTCACCATCATCCTCTAACAAGGCAGAACCTTCTAGGCAATTCAAAAAGAGGAAGGCTATGAAAGCACCTCCTACAGCCACAACACTACCAAGAAGAGTTTCCACCAGAACACAGTGTAAAATATCCCCTGCTTCACCTCATCCTGAGGTTATTATAATTTCAGAAGAATCTAGAGAGTCTGAATGTGATGTTTCTCAGAATGTGTCTGAAAGTGTTGCACAGAGTTCATTTGTTATTCTTAAAGAAGAACAAGTTGAGACAAGGGAAGTTGAGCATAATGAAAGAGGAGTACCAAGTCTTGAAGACTTGGCTGCTGCGGCTATGCAGATTTCAGAGGAAGCATAGTCTTCTCCACTGCAGCAACAGGAATTTATCCTACAGCAAGAAGAAGAACAGATTGAACTATTGGAAGTAGCCAATGAAGCCTCAATTCCCCCTGCAACTTGTCAAACCATTGTTGTTTATAAGAAAACATTTTTAATTGAATTTTTGGAATATGTCAAAGCTACATGGAAACCGGTTACATTACAAACCCTAACTTTCTGCCACCTGGCCAAGACTGAAATGCAACAGAGTCTTTGGGAGGAGGAAAAGAAGAAACTGAAAAAGAAAATTGAAGAGCAGAAACTAGAAATTCAGGAATTAAAAGAGAAAATGGATGAAATGCTGAAGGTAACTGGTCAGATTATGGAATGCAGACCACCACCCAGAGTTTATGCTATGTGCCTCAAAGAACAGTTCTTGTGGTTCCAACTGATGAGAATTTCCAGAAATCAGGATCCTATTCTTCACACTGCTAAAGAGTTTTACGATGCATATCAGGCAGCCCCTAATTGGCTCAGAAATTCTTTGTGTGAATTTTACTTACATGGCTTCTTAATTCCATTTGAAACAGAGTGGAATCCCCTTCTGTATATTGGCGACATCCATTTGAGATCACTTATGTCTTGGGTAGCAAATGAAGCAAATTATAGCAGGCAATGGGAAACATATGAAGAAGCTGAAAGGAATGAGCCTGTTCCATTGCGTTCTGAGAGTTCAGACCCCCGCACAATGCTGAAAACTTGGCTTACTCTAACATATGGTCTTAATAATGATACAGCCAGAGTGAAAATATTTGATTTCAGGAAACACGTATATGATGAATTTCAGGAACAATCATACTCGTTTTGGAGATTGTCATACTCCAGAATTGAAAAGAGGTGGGAAAGATTAACTGTTGGGTTAAGAAAGTTTGAACCTCACAGTCCACTAAATTTTACAGCAGCTCTTAAACGGTCAAGCAAATACATACAGCTAGGACTCCAAAAGAAGTTTGAATTGTGGTTGCCATTAACATTTAGACCTCCTGTACTAATGTGGCCCCTTTATTCTTACCAGGCTACAAATCTTAATGAAGACACAGAAGCCCGTAGGTATGAAGAATGGCAGAGTTACAGAGGATTTTGTTACAAATTTGGAGTTCCATTTCAGGGTCATTCCTCAGCCACTGATTTCAGAGAGACCACCAGGAAGTTTAATGCTAGAGGACCAGCATTAGGTTAAGTAGGGGGCAAAATGATGAGCCCAAAATATGCTCATAATTTGGATATCATGGTGTACTTTTAATACCTTTACTTTTGTTGATCATGGTTGTTTAACTCTCTTGAAACCTTTCATTGGGGGGATATCCTGTAGCAATACACTTTCATGTTCCTGTAGCCTATCATGTTGACATGTCTACATTTATTACCCTGTTTGACTTCCCAAATGACTGGTATAGCGCATGTAGTTTTTGAATGATGAAATAGATTTAAATATGTGATTAATGAATGGATATTGTGTATGTGCCATGCATTTTTTTCTTTCGCATCTGTTACCTTGTGTTTCACAGGTTGTTGAAGAAAGTTTGATCGAGTCAAGCGCAGCCAATCTCGGCCTTGCAGTAAAGTCCATTTCCTGCATGACTTCGAGGAAGCTCTGGCGAAGACTCTTTGATCAAAACTGTTGGGAAAGATTTTAAATGACATTTAATCTGGAAAGAGTGGAGTGCTAGATTCTCTCTGGATCGGGTTGAACGGATAACTCATTTATGATGTCTGTTCCTTGATTTCGGGATGCATTTTATATCCACGCCTTTCTCTGTTGAGTTAGTTAGTTAGTTGTTCTCTTGTTTTAAAAATAAGTGTTCCTCCTGCGCGGGTGAACAGAGAGGAGTTAGATAGATAGATAGAGAATCAAATTATGTAAGAGTTAGAGTTATAATATGAATCAGATTTTTTGTTAGTTTTATGAAGCAGAACAGTCAATGTAAATGATTTCACATTATGAATAAAATTTGATGGAGTTCTGAGCACAATCTTTTGTGTTAATTAGTTGATGCTTGCTAAGGGGGGCCACTTAGTAAGTATCTGTAGGAGCGTAGTTGTTTATCCTTTGATTATTCAAGTTAGATTTCATTTTAGAAGCTTCAACACAAGCTCAATCTTATACTGTTCCTGCAGCATTGGGAATCCATCCCTATGTTTGTTCATGTAGCATAAGGCCAGTTTATAGTTTGTCTCTCAATTGTAGCTATTACGATTTTTGCTTTGGTTAGATTATGATTGAGTTAAGAGAACTTTGCATTACCTTCCTGTAGCATAGATAGAATTTCTTTCCAAGTATTTATTTTTCAATAGATTGTGACTGAAACAGGTTCTTAGTGCACATATTGTGCCGCTCCATTTAAAGTTTACGTTCCCTGGTTTGACAAGTAAATGAACGACCACGAAGAGGTATTAGTCACCTACTGGAATGTCCAATTCCCAGGACAGGTTTTGTCGTGATATTCATATCCTTTTGTGGGCACGACCACCGAGCATCTGGGTGCAGTTCGTCCTTCGGCATTAGGAGTTGATCCTCAGGGATCGAGATACTGAGTAGGTTAGGGTCTAGTTGGTTTGAGGGAGCTCTATCCCTATTTGTTCACAGGCTTCCAGGAGTAAGCCTGACCCTAGGGGGGAGGATGTAGCACCCCTCCATTTTGGCTCTTTTGATTGGACAATGTTTTCTTTGTTATGCTTTGTTTTGTTAATACTTTGCCTATGGTACTTGGTTACTATTTGATCGCAAACTGTTAAACGATGTGAATGTTATATTTTGATCTGATGGTATTTTACTCTAATGTTATCATTATGGCATGCTTGGAATTTGCTTAGCAGATATTTAATTAATGATGCTTTATGCTTTTGAGTATATTATTGATGTTAGACTCGTCAGTTAGTAATTCTATATTGGTGAAGGGGATGGGATTGTATCACTCACTTGCAAGCGCCCTATGATTCTGAGATTTCCTCTTCACAATGTGTTTTATAATGATATATATATATATATATATATGCATGTTCGATATACTCTTTGTTCGCAGGTTGACAAATACAAGACATCAACTCCACCTGATTTCACAGGTTTGAGCGTGTCCATTGGCCAACGGTTTTCGATTGGCAGATAGTAGCTAGGTTTTCCATGCCAAGTCATCACCTGAGTCAAAGTGTGTCATTGGGTTTTAGTTAGGTTAAGTTGCTTCTTTGTTGTTCACCTCTCCTTGATTTATTTAATTTCAAGTTGAAAAAAAAGGTAAATAAATAGTTTTTTGGTATTTAGGTTGTTTATTAAATAAATCTAGTTGTAGTGTTATAAATGTTACTTAATTTATTAATTAATTTAATTTAATTAATAAAATGATCTAACCTTGGATTAGATTTATTTTATGGATTATTTAAATTAATTGGGTGGAATTAAATCAAGTTATTCATTTTGGAAATTAGAAGTGTTAAATTCCTTTTGAATTGAAATTTTTAAAAAAGTGTTAAAGTTGTTTTGAAAAGAAATTTAAAGTTAAATTCTTTTGGAAATAAAAATTGTTAAAAGCATCAAAATTCCTTTTGAAATAGAAATTTAAAAAATAAAATAAAGAAATAAAGTCATGTTGAAAGAAATTTGTTTGTTTTAAAATTTTCAACAAATAAAATATCTCCAAAATAGATAGAGGAGCAATAACTATGGTGGATGGGATATTTTAGGGTATATTGACCAAATTTGGGGAAAAATAGAAGAGAGTTCATTCTGGAAAATTTGGGCTATGAGGAAGAAATAAAGGATTATCTCTTGTTGTAGATGCACTTGGGATTGTAGTGAAGATTTGAAAAGGTTTTTGAAAGAATTGGAATTGCAACTCAACACCAAATTCTCCTTCAAGCTTCAAACAGGTTTTTCTTGTTTCTTTTATTGTTTCTTTTATTGTTTCTTTTTGGTTTTTATTGTTGTGGCAGCACTCCCCACAGTCTGTGGGGGAAGCGCTGCCATAGGGAGTGCAGCCTCCACAGGGGAGGTTGGGCACAGCCTGTGGCTGCGTCCTCCTCTCTTTTGGGGGCCGCAGACTTTAAATTAAATTACTTTCTTTTTTTTTCTTTTTTTTGTTTATTTTATATATAATATAATATATATATATATATATTATATATAATAATTATATATTATATGTATATATATTATAATATTATTTAAATAAAATAATTATAATTCTTTATATATATAATATATAAATATTATATATATATAATGTATATATTATGTATTTTTAAATAATTGGATTTGGAATTTAAATGGTTGGTTTGAAATATATATTCAAATATATATATATTGGTATATACATTAAGTATATATTTTTATACGTATATTTAATATATATATTTGTATTTAAATATAAATTATTTAAGATGATTATTTCTATTTTAATAGAAGCAAAAAAAAAAGTTGATTTTATCATCAAATGATTTTATTTAAAATTTGATTTTGAACTATACGTATGATTGAGAAACATGGAATTAAATTATTAGTTTTAAATTTCTCAACATTGCAAATTTAATTTTATTTACTCTTGAGTATTTGCAAGTAATGTTAATTGAGTTAATTGGATTTGGATTTAGGAAATCCTAAAGTAGCTTATTGACTTATCGATTGTCCTTTTGTCATGATATCTCTCTCTTTCTTGATGTTGGGCAATGGAGTTATCTGTTATGTAAGCCTTCCAAATTGGGTTTTCTTTTAATCTCGTGGGTTGTCGTAAAAGGTTAGTCCACCTTGGTATTGTCTTGGGTAGTGCATATAGATGTATCATGTCGTTTTACCCGATTTTCAGGAACAGGGATGGTTTGTGCCTCCTTTGGATTAGGAGCGGATTATGTGAATTGTGCCTCCTTTGGAAGGAGTGGATTATGTGTTTTGTTGCCTCTAGTGTTTGGAGTGAGTTTTCATTATGTGTTCCTCCTAGAATTGGAGTGGTTTTATCTTGTTAGTATGCACTTAGGATTCCCTTGGTGATTAGTTTTTATGTGTTGTCAAGTAGAAGAGTGGCTTTTGTTAGGCGCCAGAGCCCAAAGAGGTAAATTGGGTAACCTTCAGAGGTGGTTTAATCAAGTGATAACTAAAACAATGTACTTAGAAGTTAGGTAGTATTTCACATTAATCAAGATAATTTAGCCTCACTCATAGACACAAGTGCTAGTATAGGCTTGGGATGAGTGGGAAGGCCTGGAATGGCAAGGTCATCTATCTTGTCTTTACAAGAGGTATTTGATTCCACATGAGTGAGTATGGAGGTCAGAATTCGGTTGAGGCCACCAGGATAACCCATAATGGGGGCCGAAGCCTATGAAGATTCTTAGAGGATATCCCATGTCGAGCTATGTGATGACACTCTTTCAACGACAACAGTTGGTATGTGATTTTGTGTGTATGGTTTCTTAACATACTCGATCTGTTTTAATTCTAGAAGCAATGTGACTTATGTCAGTGATGTTAGAGTTGTACTCGCGTTATTTGTATGGGTGTATGGATTATGTGATTGGTTGTGTCAGTGTGAGTTAGCCTGTTTCTAGAGGTGGATGGTCTTGTATAGGATTCCTTGTTACTATCTCCTAGCACGGGGGGTGAGCCTTTGGGTATCACATGGTTGGGTGGAACGTGCACCTTAATCTGTTGGGTCTTCTTCTTGTTCGTGTGGACGAGATTTCCAGATGGAGAGCTCGTGGGATCCAGTTTCATTTCATGCTTCATTCATTTCAATTTTTATTGTAATTTATTACCCCTCATTTATTATCGAGGTGGAATATGTAATATGTAATCATGCTTATTGGATTTACCTCATTCGGGGAATGAGAGTTGTAATCTTATTGTTAAATTATCGTTATTTGGAAACATGTGGTATCTCTTATGCTTTGATGTAATCTATCATGTATGGAATGTATGTGTTTCTTAATTCATTAAGTAATTAAATGTATGGTTTCAATTCATGTTTCTTGTTTGGGTTTTAAAGTAATCTCAGTCTCGTAACCTTAGAGGTTGTTGGCAATGGGTGGTGAACTTGCATGTTAATTGTACTTGAAAAAAAAATAGTACGTTTGAGTAGTAAATTGCAACTTCCCCTAGGGTTGCGTGGCGGGGCATTACACATGGACATATAATTATTCAACAAGCAAACTTTCAATGTAGATGTGATGAGAAAGTTGAGTGTTATTTCTATTGCACTTGATGCTTGCAGTGACCACTCGACTAACTATCATCAGAGTATTGAGAATATTCAGAAAGGGCATGTGATTTGGAAGTTGAGGATGGTGAATGTAATTGTTCCCAAGAATATAAAGTCTTAGCATTATTTGTTAAGTTATTTAGGAAATTTAAGACAATAGTTTCTCTTCAACAAAGGCAAGATGCAACTCAAAAGACTTCTTTAGAGGACACCATGAAGAGTGTGGATAAATGAAAATAGAGTTGATTTATGTAATTTTCTCATTGTAATTATGTCAAAGTCACTGGTTATATTTTATTGTATTATTTTGTAATAGTGGCGTTATCACTTTTGTAATAAGTTAGAAAATAAACTATTTTGCTCAAACTTAATAATTTTCTAACTTTAATAAAGCTTAGTTTTACTTCTCACATTTTATGGAGGTGGTTACTAAAGTGGTTTCAAGTTGGTTATGAGGTGGTTATAGGGGAGAGTCTATAAATACAAGGCTCTAAGCATTGTAAAGGGATTTTGTTTCTAACAAATTCGATAGAAGGTAAATTTTTGGAGTTGTACAATTCTAAAAGCAATGGAAAATAGTTTTTGAGGTTGAGCCATGACATTTCTTTTTGTTGTTATTGAACTTTCGTATGTTATGTGTTGATAATAACCTTTGCTATCTTGAAAATGATTTTTGAAAACAATTGTTTGATCATCATAAGGCTTTTCATATATATTCATTTCTTGGTATCTAGAATTGGATGTATTTGGGTTTGAAAATGTTTTCATTAATAGGTTTTTAATGTGTAGTCTTTGATCCTTGTAATGGAAATGTTTTAGTTTAAAGCATTTTCTGTGAGACTCTCATAATATTGGTATCTTTGTTATCGAGGGTTTCTCTATCACTTTTTATCATTGTAAACCTTTCATACACTTGCATACTTTTAGGTGAAAAGTACACAAAAATATCAAACACCCTATCATACGAGGGAGCTACCCCTCTCAAATGCAAAGGAATATTTTCATTGTAACATACACAATATCTCTAACTATTGGTACATCTTTGTCACTTTCCATTGGGTGGATCAAAGTATCATTTCAAGTGTCAATTCGCTTACCAACAAAATGTGATAAGTTTTATTTTTTAAATAAAATAAAAAATTGTGCCTACAATCTAATCAAAGGTAGTTGGTGCTCTAATAAATATATCATATCAAGGATGTTAACAGGATATAGCATAACAAAGTGCTAGATTTAGTCTCTGATCAATGAATGCACCAAAAAAACTCTAAAGTTATACATTTATTTATCATCCATATAAAAATCAAATGATATTCACAAAAAATAAAATAAAACAAGAGGAACAAAGTGTAATGGTGTGCACTTTCTCCTCTTATTAAATATTCCCCCCTAAATTTTATAATTACTATGCTCATTGTGCAACCACTTGTACATATTTTTTAGGACTTAATTAATCAATTATTTATTATTCTAACTCCTTCATGACTAATAATAAATATTGGTTTACTTATGGTGCCAATAGATTAAAATAGAGAGCTAAAAATATAAATACTAATGTAGACAAAGTAGAGTCTAGGATTTGTATGTGTGTGTGTAATGTGTTGTCCCAACTATTAGTTATATTCTCACCTTATGTTAGAACAACTTTGCACAAAACCTTAGGCACACAATTTGAAACCTTTTGGCACATTGGTTGATATGTAATAGACATGTTTTGGATGAGTTACCAAGAAAAAGGTTAAATTTTAATTTGAAAACAAAGGGATGAGAGAATATATATGAAGGTGGGATCTAGTCTAGGATGGGGAATGCTTTGGTGATTGGGTCACAATACTCTACACTAAGTGATATAACATTACAAGTGTTGAATTTAGGTCTTGGATCAACAAGTGTGCCAAGAAAAACTTCTTGTAATGGTGAAATTTGCACACCCATGTCATCCCTCAATTAGTTCTTTACCCATTTTAATGAAATTACTTAATACAATTGCATATCAACAAGTGGCATACTCTTGTTATAAGTTTAGTTGATGACCCAATGTTATCCCTATCTATTCCTCATTCATTACACCTATTTCCATGCATTCAACCTTGTGTTATCCCTATTTACACATACTCCCATATTCCCCATTTACACATTATTATTATTATTATTATTATTATTATTATTATTATTATTATTATTATTATTATTATTCTACATTCACACCTATGCAAATTCATTCATTGCTCGAAACTTTTACTTTTCTATCGTAGGTAAATATTGATAAGGATATCATCTTTTCTTGTCTCTATTGTCGCAATATAAGTGCAATGTAATGACATGTGATGGCATATGGTCAACAAGCAAGCAACAAGGTAATAATATTGTTAGTTAGGCTCAACTCCCCACAGAAATCAGGAATATGTAAAAGTGTATAGGTATAGATTTATCTTGAAGCTAAGAATAATCCATTCCTATAAATCCATTGAGAATTTTGAGAATTGGAAAATTTATAGTTTATTTTTTATATCTTTTTACTTCGATGTTTATAGTCTGGTATTAATAATATAACTAAAAACCTCATATATGCACTTCAATATAGTGGTTACAACTCTTACATCCTATATAATAGATATGCACTTACAAAAAAGCATTTACATCATATACAAGAGGTGACCATTAATAGTTTAGAACAAATATGTATTAACAGTATGAGTAAAAAAATCATATATGCACTTATTGTATAGTGGCTACAACATTTACAATGGCTTGTATTTTGTTGACAAAACAATTTTTTTTTGAATCCATAAAACTTTATCATGGATGATCGTAGGCATATGTAGGTGGGACTATTAAAGTCTATGTTTTAAATGTATGTCTCTAAAATATTGGATCATTGCATATCTTAACAACATGGAATTTGCATCATGTGTAAGAAGCAAATCATGTTTTGTCTCACTTATAATATTTTTATGACCGCTATTGTTTTGGAGCAAATATTTATCTGCATTATAAAACAAATATATTCTTAACATTATTTAGTTTGCATTTAAGTATTTATTGACTCCATATTGATGAATATGTTATGGTTAATTAAGTGCTCCAATAAGAAACCGATTTTGATCAACTTCTATACCCACTATAGAACCCAGCTCCACTATAGACGTCTCTCCCCTAATGAAGTGTGACGACTCAGCAAGCAAGCAAGGCAATGAAAACATAATAATAATGTTAGGCTTAACTTCCCAAGGAAATCAGGAATTTGTAAAAGTGTACGTAGACTTACCTCGAAGCTAAGAATAATTTATTTCTATAAATCCGTTGGGCAATTTGAGAAGGAAGATATAAGAGGATAAAGAGGCATTTCTATGGCTAAATATATAATACTAGTATATTGAAACCACTACTGTGCATTTTGTGCAGCCATTCGAGCAGGTGCTTGCTTTTTCAAGGTGGAACTCTCACCCTTTTCGGTAAGGTTTGGGAGCAATGTTATCGACAATTTCGCCTATAACCATGTATAAGAGTGGAAGAAGATGCATGGCATCGATCATTAATAACTTGAATATCATCTTCACATAATCCTAGTAAAAAGTGTAAGAGATATTGATGAGATTATTTTCTTAGACATGTGTAAGTAATAAGTAAGTTTCAACATGTTTTGATCAATAGATTATATATAAGTGAGAAATCATCATAACCATGCACATTATAATTATCAAAATATACATATTGAGAGACACAAAATGTTCTATAGGAGACTAATCATAAGCTTTTCAAAATGGTGTATCAATATTATACATAGATAAGAATATTATCTCTTAAAGGAACGGTCACAAGATGTTGAAAGCTTGGAATCTCTAGGAAAACATGCTCTAAGGTCAAAAATAAAGTAATCCAGATGTAGACATCCAAATTTGGACACTTAATTTATCCAAATTTATCACTTTTCATCTAAACATCCTCTTATCCGAGTTAATTAAGTAATATTACTATTATTTAATTAATATCTTTAATTCTGCCAAATCCCTAAGGTATTTAATTAATAATTAAATACCTTACCCTCCTTAATCCTCTTTTCATCAAATAAATTAAATAAATATTACATTTATTTAATTCCTCACATGTCATTTTCATCTAATCCTAATCCATTTCCTAATCTCTTCATTAAGGATGTGCACATGCCTAATCCTTGATTAGGATGTGTCACATCCTCCAACTTTTGCAAGTTGACTTTTAATCCTAATTAACCCCTAATTATCCTCTAATTACTGATTAGTCAAACCTAATTAGTACCTTGGTCAACTCTCCCCATCCCCCAAGGAATTTTTAATTCATTTTTATTCACCCTAGGCTCCTCTCTTCCCCATGTGAATTTTTAATTCACTTTTATTCCTCCTAGAATCCTCTTTTCCCATGCATCTTCTAGAACCTTTGACTTGTCACATCAAGTCACATGTGACAAATTCCCACATTTTGGGAACCTTGTCTTATCTACCAGATTCTTCCAATCATTGTGAATTTTTAATTCACTTTTATTCACCCAAGATTCTTCCCATCTCCTAATGTACTTGGAAGGTACTTGTCCTTCCTCCACATCATGTACCTCTCTTCCACATCACCTACACATCATCCTACCTTTATCCACTTCACAATCCACATGTCAAGATTGTGAGGGCTTGTGAGTCCTCAACTCACCTTAGCCCTTCATCTTGACCTTGTTGGATCAATCTCAACCATTGAATTCTCTAGAGAATTCAAGTTCTCCTATAAATACCCCCTCCTCAAGGGCATTTTCAAAACTTAGCCATTTTACAACTACATGTTGCCAATTTGTATTCTCAAGAATCTACTATCATCTAGCCATCAATTGTAATCATTTTGCATAAGTTGATCTTGCATTTTAGTCACTCAAGAAGTCATCTAAGGAGCACACAAAATCATCCCAAGCAAGGGTCAATCAAGGAGTCTTCAACAGCAAGGGAGGCGAAATCATTTGCATCTTGTTTTATCTACTTTCTTTCTTGTTTTATCACTCTTTAGGCTAATCTTGAAGTGTCCTTAGTCTTTTATCATTCGCATTTTTAGTTATTTTGCACACTAGAGTAGGGTAAAACATTAAGGTACACATTTCCTTATTTTATCACTCTTTAGGCTAATCTTGAAGTTGTATTCCTTGGTCACCCATCCTATCCTCATCTAGTTATCTCCTTTATCTTCCCATCCAATCGTCTTCCATCCCTCATGCCTCCTCATATATGACATATCTAGAGTGGGGGCATCTGCTTCCTTTGTGACATAGTCTTTGGAGACATCATCTATCATAACATCCCTTCCATCTCCCCATCATTATCTTCGTATCCATCTATCCTAGCATCCCTTTCATCCCTATCCATCTATCACAGCATCCCTTCCATCTCCCCATCCTTATCTTCATATCCATTTATACTAGCATCCCAATCCTTATATTCCTATCCATCCAAACAATCCCTCACATCCTTCATCCATTATTTCATCTTTATCCTCATCCCATCTCACAATCCCTTGTCATTGGTATTTGGCTATAGTCCTCCTTCCATGCAACCCAATGCCATTTATCTCATCGCCATCACTTCTGCTTCTTTTACACATCTTTTCAATCTCTTATCTTTTCTCAATGTCCATCACCCCATCCCTCATTCTTCTCTCTTTTTCGCGGCGGCTCCGCCCCCTCAGGGCGTGTCCGCCCATCCCCGGGGCGGCTCCGCCCTCCCGGGTAATGCGCGCCCCTTTCCCGGGGCATGTCAGCCCTGTCAGGGGTGTCTCAAAAGCCCGGGTCAGTGCGTAATACAATCAGGGGCATCTAAAGGGCGGTGGGCCAGGTGTCCGCCCTCGGTGCCGGCGGCTGCGCCCTAGCCGAGCATGCGTAGGCGCATATGCCCCACTATCCCACCGTCTTTTCCCCCCCAGGCCAAAAATTCACATTTTTACTGTCTTTTTTGAAAAAATAATCCCCACCCATTTTCTAATTTCCCCCCGCCATCAAAACCCATGTGTTGAAATTTTCAACATTGATTTTTAATTTTTACACCGAAACTTCCGGAGACCATAACTTTTGACTTGGGTGTCCGTTTGAGTTGAAATTTGACAGGTGGTTGCGTTATGAGATAACAAGTGGATTCCCAATTGGTTTCTTAGAAAGCCGTTGGAACTCGTTTTGCCACATTTTCGGGGCCTCAAACTTTCATCTTGACCCCCAAAATCCCAATTTAGTGTTTTTTTCCAACATTTTGAAAAATTGTTCACTCAACTCGAAATGCATATCTCGAATTTGGGATGTTAGTTGGCAATTCATCTTATCTCAATATTGGGTATTTCTTGGAAAAAAATTGGACTCCCAAAAGTATATCCATGAGGTTTCCTAAAATGGAAAAAATTGACCATTTTTGAAAATTGCCAAATTTGGAAAAATTTGATTGTCAACACCTTACGCCCTTTAAACCCCAAAACTTGGTGTAGAATCAATCCCATCATATCATCCTCCCAATTCATCTTTTTGGATAACTATCCCATCCCTGAGCTTTATGTGATTGTCCTCATCCTATCATCATCCTCACTCATCCTATCATCATCCTCCACTTATACTATCATCATCCTTTATCCATCATTTGCCTTTGGTCTTTGGTCGAACTACGTTGCCCCTGCGCTTTCACGTAGGCAAGGTCGATCACTTGATCCGCCCCTGGGGATCCTTTATCATCTATCATCGGTCTTTCTTTTCCATCCTATCATCCATCGAAGTCTCCATCATGGTCCGTCGTTAGTCTTTGGTCGAACTACGTTGCCCCTACACTTTCACGTAGGCAAGGTTGATCACTTGATCCGCCCCCTGGGATCCTTTATCATCTATCATCAGTCTTTCTTCTTTTTCCATCCTGTCATCCATCGAAGTCTCCATCATGGTCCATCGTCAACCTCTTGTCGAACTACGTTGCCCTTGCACTTTCACGTAGGCAAGGTTGATCATTTGATCCGCCCCTGGGGATCCTTTATCATCTATCATCGGTATTTCTTCTTTTTCCATCCTGCCATCCATCAAGGTCTCCATCTTGGTCAGTCATCAGCCTTTTATCGAACTACAAGGGCTCTGCGCTTTCACGTAGGCAAGGCTAATCTTTGATCGGCCCCCAAGCCCCCTAGGTCTTTAGGGTGTGTCAATCTCATCTCTTGTGTCGTGTCATCAAGTTATACCCTTATCTAGCTGGTTCTTAACAAATGAGATCCACTCGTATCATGAGATCCAATCAGTTTTGAATATCCTACGTCATATCGATCTTTTAGTCTAGTAACCACCATCGGTCTCAACAAGATGCATCCTTCCTAATAGACCTCATCAATCCCATCCATCCCCTTGATCCTATGGCAACAGACATTTGAAATTGATTGCGATCTTTTGATACTTTTGGCTTTTGTTTATCATTTGAGCTCCCTATCATCACTTGTCACGGTCGCCTTGATCCATCATATCATGGTGTGCCTTGACTAGTCCACATAGGGGCCTATCTTGATCTTTTGTTTGTTTGTGTCTTCTTGGTTGTCCCATGTAGTACCCACCAAGATCCCCGAGGTCTTGTGTTACGTTGGGGCATCCTTTTGTGCCTGTGGTTATTCCAATACCTGGCCTGACCAAAGTCATTGCGACTTTGGGGTGTTGGGATAGCCTTCTTGTCTGTTGTGTTTGTTTCATGCATTAGACACTAATACGCCTTGGTTCCACATACCTTGCACTTGGTGTCTTATGCTATAGCAAAAATCAGTGCTCTGAAGATGGCAAATTGCATTAGGATTGCATTTTATTCTCCATTCTATCGTCTTGCATGTATCCCCCATCCTCCCATCTATCAAAATCCCCCCATCCATTCCTCCTTCATCCTCATCTCACATCTCTATCCAATCCCCATCTATTCCATTTAACCCAAATCATCTAATCATATCCTTGGTCTTGTTCCCAGTCTTGTTACAAGCCTTGATCCAATCATCCTCATAATTCTCATCATCATCATCCCGTTTTATTCTTCCATATCCCTTCAGTGTTGTTTGGGCTGTATCCTTCCCTCGTCAACAACACTTTCATCATCCTCATCGGGAGGTACTCTTCCCTATCCTTTAGTGGTGTTTTGGGATGTATCCTTCCCTCATCAATACCACTCATTGGGATGTATCCTCCCCTATCCTCATTGACAACACTCCATCCATCCTCAACCCCTTTTGGCTTGTACCTTGACTGGGGCAACATCGTCTTCATCTTTGCATCCATTTTTGTTTCCCAACTCCTGTCGCCTTTTCATCCTTTCATATCCCTTCACCCACCTCTTCCTCTCATCTCCCTTGCATCACATCATCTATTTGAGATCACACTTGTTCTCTTCAACCCGCATGTCCTCTCAAGGGCATCCTCAATCCCTACTCTTCATCTTCACCTCATCATCTTTCTTCCTAGTCATCCCTTTGATAACTGGGGCATCTTTTCCAATCTAACCATCTCTACGGTTCTATATTTTAATATTCTTTGAAATGATGCTACTGTAACACCATCTCAAAGAGGGGCAAAATGTAGACATCCAAATTTGGACACTTAATTTATCCAAATTTATCACTTTTCATCTAAACATCCTCTTATCAAGTTAATTAAGTAATATTACTATTATTTAATTAATATCTTTAATTGCCAAATCCCTAAGGTATTTAATTAATAATTAAATACCTTACCCTCCTTAATCCTCTTTTCATCAAATAAATTAAATAAATATTACATTTATTTAATTCCTCACATGTCATTTTCATCTAATCATAATCCATTTCCTAATCTCTTCATTAAGGATGTGCACATGCCTAATCCTTGATTAGGATGTGTCACATCCTCCAACTTTTGCAAGTTGACTTTTAATCCTAATTAACCCCTAATTATCCTCTAATTCTGATTAGTCAAACCTAATTAGTACCTTGGTCAACTCTCCCCATCCCCAAGGAATTTTTAATTCATTTTTATTCACCCTAGGCTCTTCTCTTCCCCATGTGAATTTTTAATTCACTTTTATTCCTCCTAGAATCCTCTTTTCCCATGCATCTTCTAGAACCTTTGACTTGTCACATCAAGTCACATGTGACAAATTCCCACCTTTTGGGAACCTTGTCTTATCTACCAGATTCTTCCAATCATTGTGAATTTTTAATTCACTTTTATTCACCCAAGATTCTTCCCATCTCCTAATGTACTTGGAAGGTACTTGTCCTTCCTCCACATCATGTACCTCTCTTCCACATCACCTACACATCATCCTACCTTTATCCACTTCACAATCCACATGTCAAGATGTGAGGGCTTGTGAGTCCTCAACTCACCTTAGCCCTTCATTTTGACCTTGTTGGATCAATCTCAACCATTGAATTCTCTAGAGAATTCAAGTTCTCCTATAAATACCCCCTCCTTAAGGGCATTTTCAACACTTAGCCATTTTACAACTACATGTTGCCAATTTGTATTCTCAAGCATCTACCATCATCTAGCCATCAATTGTAATCATTTTGCATAAGTTGATCTTGCATTTTAGTCACTCAAGAAGTCATCTAAGGAGCACACAAAATCATCCCAAGCAAGGGCCAATCAAGGAGTCTTCAACAGCAAGGGAGGTGAAATCATTTGCATCTTGTTTTATCTACTTTCCTTCTTATTTTATCACTCTTTAGGCTAATCTTGAAGTGTCCTTAGTCTTTTATCATTCGTATTTTTAGTTATTTTGCACACTAGAGTAGGGTAAAACATTAAGGTACACACCAGATAAAATCATTTTATAAAGAATGAAATATTGTATAATAATCATAATAGGAATCAAATTATTTCTTACCTATATCAATCAAAGTATCTATACATATTCATTCATTAATGAAATATCACCATGTATATGCTCATAGGATGAAGATAAGAATAATTTAAAATGCAATTTTATTACATTTGCTTTCATAGGAAATGTCTTTATCATCAATGAGCTAAACATACGTGTATGATAAATATAATGAACCAAATCACCAATGAAATAAGGAGACATCAAAAAAATCATGTGAAGGAGAGGATAAAGGATGTTCATTAGTTAAGAAACTATCAAATAAGCTTCTCTCAAAATATATTATCAATGAACCATGAACTAATGGATAGAAATTAAGGACTATCATGATCTATATGTGAAATATCACCATCATTATGTCTAGCAACATAACATGAATAGCCAAACAAGACAGAGTATCATTAGCCCTAGATGCATCACTAGAATATAGTAATGATCTTGGAGTAAAATCACTATCACAAGTCATGGAAGGAGTGAAATAATTATGATTCTCATGAACAAATGAATGGAGTGCTTGAACATAGAAGGAAAGGTTCTAAAAATCTCTATGAATGATAAAAAAAAATAGAGGTATTTGTGCAAGGGCACCCAGGTCTTCAAGCCCAAGAGGGGTCAAAAGTTGATCTTTTGTTTGGTTTGATTCATTTTCATGTACTAAGGTCTTCTAAGACCATTTCATGTGTGTTTGAGTCGGTTTTGGGTCATTAGGTTTGAGTTAGGGTCTAGGTGCAAAAATATTGCAATGTTGCTCATTGTTGTCAATGCAACTTTTGCACTTTCTGTCATAATGAGGTATATAATGATGTTTTGTTAACTCCTTAACCACAAATATGGTTGAAGGTAGTTGGAATATGATTTTAAATGCTTTAAAAATCCTTGTATGGTCAAAGATAAGGGTTGGTTGATTGAGTTTGGAGGTTGAAGCAAATAAAACAATTCTATTTCTGCATTTTTGTTGGTAACTTGCAAAGTACGGATTGTATGGCCTCCATTTTGACCTAAAACCAATTGGAGGTTGTTTTAATGTGAATTATCTTTCTTTTCCTTTTTGTGTCATCAATTTTCATTTGGTATTTTGAGAGTTATGGTCATTTTTGCAAAAATTGCCTGAAACTATCTTAGGGTTACCAGTTTTGGGAAAAACGGCATAACTTTTGTTTCCACTGTTAGATTTCATAAAAATTGGAGAAAATTTTGTAATGGTGTTATCTACAATCTAACCAGAGCGATTGGCCTCATTTGGTGTTGTGTGAAAGTTATGAATGATAGTTTGTTGCATTTCATAGTGAAAATTCTGAGTTTTCTTACTTTCCTGTAACTTTCACCACGTTGTACGGTTCTGTACAGAATTATTATGGCATGAAACTTGTTGGATATTGTGATGTTGTGTGTCCTCTAAATCCTTTCTTTTGAAGGACTTAATTTCATTAAGATCTGAGCATTTTATAGCAAATTTACTAAAACTAGTTTGAAACCCTTATTTAACTGTCTTAAAGGCAAGAAAAATGTAAAACCCACCATTCCACCGATGAAATATCATGAAACTTAATGGAATGGATGGGGTTAGGGTTTTTTTGGTGTCTACAATGTTTCAGGAGCAAGGGATAAAGATTGGTGAAGATTTGCTAGGGCTGAAAATCTCTTGTTTTTGGGCATAGAAGGTGCATAAGAGTTGGGTTTTTTAGAAAAGCTCTTGGGAAATTATTTGTAATGGTTGGAAATATTTGAGCAGACCTTTTGTGTCATTTCTAGACTATTTTTTTGAAGTTTTAAACCCTGAAGTGTGAAAACCTCATTTTGACCTAATGGAATAAGTCTAATTAGGCTTAGTTTCAAACGTAGCAGCAATTTTTTGACCTTTATGTTTCAAAACAACCCCACCTGCAAATTTGGTATGTTTTCAAATGTCATAATGGGTATCCAAAACAGCTTTTATTTTCTAGGTATGAGGTTTGGTTTGTAAATTATGTGGAAAAAACCTAGTTTCAAGTGCTACAAGGAGAATAGTGAGATTGTGAGATAAACCCTCTTAAGTTAGGGATCTAAATTTGAAAAGCTTATTTTTTTGAGTTGGTTTTGAGTTGGTTTTGAGTTGGTTTGTGATCCCCACCCTTGATCTACATTATATTGGTATCAGAGCTAGAAAATCTTTTGGAAATGATCTATTGTTTTGGCTAATGTGGTTGAGTGAGATTTGATATTTTAGGATGGCTCTTAATAAGAAGAGAGATGGGAAAAGGGCATCTTCATTATTAAATAGATTGTTCAAAGTGGAAAAGAAGCTATAGGAGGAAGAAATGAAAGCCAAGAAAGAATGCAAGATGGAAAAGGAAAGCTTATTCTGGACTCCCTGCAAGTCTAAAGTAAATGTTGTCAAGTTGTGATCTCAGATATTTGCATGGATAATATTGTTTTTGAATATATGGTACATAAATTGGGTTTGAAAATAATTCAACACCCCACACCCTATTCAGTGACTTGGCTTCAAACAGGTAACTAGGTAACCGTAAGTGAGCAATGCAAAGTTGAGTTTCATATAGACAGTTATAAGGATGAAATAGTTTGTGATATTATGCATTTGGATGTATGTCACATTGTTTTTGGAAGGTTTTGGCATTATAACAAGGCATAAAAGTATAACAGAAAAAACAACACATATGAGTTGAGAAACGATGGGATGAAATGTGTATTAACAACCTTGAAGGATGAGTGCATAGGAATTGAAAGCTTGTTGTTAAGTGAGAAGAAGAAAGTACAGCAGTATGAGGCAAGGACAATTGAAGTAATGAATGAGGTAACACATTTTGAAAAGAAACATGTTGTTTGAAAAAGAAATGGAAGAATTTTCTTTTGAATTTTCTCAAACTAATGAAAGTAATGGTGACATTGATGTTGAAGTGGGTGATGTTCAGGAAGAAGAAGAAGAGATAGCAAAAGAAGTTGTAGAGGACTCAAGGATAGTCCAAAGAGAGGAGAGAGTCATGGAGGATAAGGAGTTGGCATGGTTCTCAAGAGAAGAACCGAGAGTTGAGAATGTTGATGTCAAGGAGAATGGAAGAGTGGATGAACAATTCAAAAATGAAAATGAGTAGCTGCATAAGGTTGAGGTGAAGCCAAATATTTTGGAGAATCATGAAGAGAAAAGAATGTGTGGCAAACAACATGAGGTGGATGAAGAAGTGAAGTATGAATAAGAAGAATATGATTTATTTAATATGTTTGTTTCATGTGTAGGTAACAAAGACAAAGTGGATGAAAAAAACAATAACTTTACAATTGCAGTTACAATTGCAGTCCAAGGTCAAGCTAGAACAAGAACAAAAACAAAAGCACATGGCTACATTGTACAAAGTTGGTCTTGGCTCAAGAAACATGTTGATGGACCAAAATGCACAAGTGCACTAATTGATACAAATATATTTAAGATCTAGGAAAAAGGAAACAATGCACGCATGCAAAGGAACTGGAAGACAAGAAAGAATATTCCTATTTGAGGTGGACCTCAAATTTTCTCTTCCCTGGGAGTATGGTGCAGGGGCACCCAGGTCTTCATGCCCAAGAGGGGTCAAAAGTTGATCTTTTGTTTGGTTTGATTCATTTGCATGTAATAAGGTCTTCAAATACCATTTCATGTGTGTTTGAGTTGTTTTTGGGTCATTAGGTGTGAGTTAGGGTTTAGGTGCGAGTTAGGGTTTAGGTGCAAAAATATTGCAATGTTGCACATTGTTGTCAATGCAACTTTTGCACTTTTTGTCATAATGAGGTATAATGATGTTTGTTAACTCCTTAACCACAAATATGGTTGGAGGTAGTTGGAATGTGATTTTAAATTCTTTAAAAATCCTTGTATGGTTGAAGAGAAGGGTTGGTTGATGGATTTTGAAGGTTAAAGCAAATAAAATAATTATATTTCTACATTTTCTGAACATTTTTGCTAGTAATGTGCAAAGTATGGATTGTACAACCTCCATTTTGACCTAAAAAAAATTCAAGGTTGTTTTAATGTGAATTTTTTTTTTCTTTTTCGTGGCATCAATTTTCATTTCGTATTTTGAGAGTTATGGTCATTTTTGTAAAAATCGCCTGAAACTGTCCTAGGGTTACCAGTTTTGGGAAAAATGACATAACTTTTGTTTCCACCGTTAGATCTGCATAAAAATTGGAGTAAAATTATGTAATGGTGTTATCTACAATCTAAGGAAATCAATTTTTCTTATTTGGTGTTGTGTGAAAATTATGAATGACAGTTCGTTGCATTTCATAGTGAAAATTCTGATTTTTCTTGTTTTCCTGTAACTTTCACCACATTATATGGTTCTGTATGGAATTCTTATGGCCTAAAACTTGTTGGAGATGGTAATTTTGTGTTTCCTCTAAATCCTGCCTTTTGAAGCACTTAATTTCATTAAGATTTGAGCATTTTATAGCAAATTTACTAAAACTAGTTTGAAACCCTTGTTTAACTGTCTTGAAGGCAAAAAAAATGTAAAACCCACCATTCCACCAGTGAAATCTCATGAAACTTGGTGGAATGGATGGGGTTAGGGTTTTTTGGTGTCTAAAATGTTGCAAGATCAGGGGATGAAGATTGGTAAAGATTTACTGATGCCTTAGGCTGAAAATCTTTTATTTTTGGGCATAGAAGGTGCATAGGAGTTGGGTTTTGGTAGAAAAGCTCTTGGGAAATGATTTGTAATGGTTGGAAATGTTTGAGAAGACCATTTGTGACATGCATGGGCTATTTTCTTGAATTTTTAAACCCTAGAGTGTGAAAACCTCATTTTGACCTAGTGGAATAAGTCTAGTTAGGCCTAGTTTCAAGCGTAGCAGCAATTTTTTGACCTTTATGCTTCAAAACAACCCCACCTAAAAATTTGCTATGTTTTCAAAACTATAATGGGTATCCAAAACAGCTTTTATTTTTTGGGTATGAGGTCTATTTTTGAAATTATGTGGGAAAAACCTAGTTTCAAGTGCTACAAGGAGTATAGTGAGATTGTGAGAGAAACCCACTAAGTTAGGGATCTAAATTTGAAATTCTTGTTTTTTTGAGTTTTTTTTGAGTTGGTTTGTGATCCCCACCGCATTATTACATCTTATTTTATAGGAAATTTATTTATCATCAATGAGCTAAACGTATGTATATGATAAATATAATGAACCAGATCACCAATGAAATAAGGAGACATCAAAAACATCATGTGAAGGAGAGGATAAAGGATGTTCATCAGTTAAGAAACTATCAGTAAGCTTCTTGCAAAATATGTTATCAATGAACCATGAACTAATGGATAGAAATTAAGGACTATCATGATCTACATGTGAAATATCACCATCATTTTGTCTAGCAACATAACATGAATAGTCAAACAAGATAGAGTATCATTAGCCCTAGATGCGTCACTAGAATATAGTAATGATCTTGGAGTGAAATAACTATCACAAGTCATGGAAGAAGTGCAATCATTATGATTGTCGTGAACAAATGAATGGAGTGCTTGAACATAGAAGGAATCTCTATGAATGACAAAAAATAGAAGTATTTTGAAGCATTGTATCCACAAAAGCTGGAACACCATCCTTTTGATAAAAGGTCATGCTATCCTCTTAGATCAAGGGGTGATATGCAATAGGTTATGAAAAAAATATCCTAGATGTATGATAAATATAGGTCAAATAGAAGGGTTGATTATAATCCATGATTAAATATTTAGAAATGAACAAGCAGTAATGAGGAAAATCTACAAAGTGGCTTAATAAACTAAGGGGAAAAGCCTTGGGTGAGACAAATGAATGCACAAAGGGAAATAATATTTTAAAAATTCCATGAAAATCAAATGTAATACTTTGATATTAGAAAAAAATAGAATTTGAACCCTCGAGTGTAGGTGTGGGGTGTGGTGTTCACTCAAAATGTGAATCAATAAAGGCAATCCAAAGAAAATTATAATTAATCAAAGGACACAAATTTTAAATATGAATCTAAGGTTATAAAAATAAAAAATAAAGAAAACAAATTAGAAATAGGAAAAAGTGCAAAACCTTAGGAGGTGAAAGATTGTTTACATTAGCAACAAAAATAGGGAGTAAAACACACCCTACAAAATATTATGAGATAAACCAAATATAATTCAAACCCTAGATAAATTATTGAACTTAGTCATATAGATTGGTAGAAGTAAATAAGCTAAGATTATGATTAGACGTGCTAAAATGGGAACATGATGTAATTAGATCTTACATCAATAATCAATACAATGCTAAATTATGTTAGAGTGGCATTATGATTAAGCTCAATCTAAACTAAAATATTATATTAGATCTAAATTTAGGGGCTTAATATGAATGAAATCTAAGAAGTTGAGTCTCTAAAAAGTAATCAAATGTGTGATCTTATATAGGTGTCATGGTTTCATCTAGATGACACATTGATTTTATCCTAATTAGAATTGCACCTTTAGTAGCTATTAACCTAATATATATGTCAAATAAGGAAAACCTAGTGGTGTTAATTAGCATTATTGGGATTTGTTATTGCAAGGATTGAAGTTTTTATTCCTCAAGCACTAATTATATCTTAAGGTTGAGTTAATAGTGATAAAACAAAGAGCAACAATCATGTTGGATGTTGATGTAAATAGAGAGTCAATTTATTGAACAAGATAAAGTTGTAGAGTCCTACTCCAATCCAATTATTATATTATTAATGCACCTTTTTAAAATTGAGCTAGTATGATTGGTTTTAATGCAAACTATAGACAAATAATTCAATTTTTTTGGCATGCATGCTGATAGGTAATGGTCATGTCTAGGACTACCAACATTAGAATGTGACCAATTTTAATTTTTTAAATAGAGGACAAAATTGTGCTTTTCTCTAAGAAATATATCAAGGATGTTAGCTTGATATAGCATAAAAAGTGCTAGATTTAATGTTAATCAATGAATGTACCCAAAAAAACTCTAAAATTATGCATTTAAATAATTCATATAAAATATAATATAATGGCATTCACACAAAATAAAATAAAACATGAAGAATAAAGTTTAATAGTGTGCACTTTCTCCTCTTATTAAATATTTTTCCCTAATTTTTATAATTATTATTCTCATTGTGCAATCACGTGTACATGTAATTTTTTAGGAATTAATTAGTCAATTATTTATTATTGTAAGTCCTTGATGACTAATAACAATTATAATTAGTATGATCATTGTGCAATCACTTGTACATGCATTTTTTAGGAATTAATAAGTCAATTATTTATTATTGTAAGTCCTTGATGACTAATAACAAATATTAGCTTATTTATGATGTCAATAGATTAAAATAAAGAGCTAGAAAGATGGATATTAATGTAGACAAAGTAGTCTAGAAGGTGTGTGTGTGTGTGTGATGTCCTAACTATTACTTAGAGGCTCACCTTGTGTTAGAATAAATTAGGGTGACACCTTTACACAAATCCCTAGGCACATAGTTTTTTTTATGGAGGATTTTATATCATCCACAAAGAAATTTTATCTATTTGATATAAGAGTATAAGTCTTTAGGTTGAAGCCTCTTTGACTGAGAGCCAAGACACACAATTTGAAACATTTGGCGCATTGGTTGATGAGTAATAGTCATTATTGGATGAGTTGGCGAGAAAAGGTTAAATTTGAATATGAAAACAAAGGGATGAGAGGATATATTTGTAGGCGTGGTCTAGTCTAGGAAATGGAATGCTTTGGTAATTTGGTCAAAATACTCTAAACAAAGTGATAAAACATTACAAAGTGGTGGACTTAGGTCTTGGATCAACAAGTGTACCAAAAATAATATGTTTTAATGGTGAAATTTGCACATCCATTACATTCCTCATTTAGTTCTCTACCCATTTTAATGAAATAACTTAATACAATCACATATCAACAAGTGATAGGATCTTGTTATAATTTTGGTTGATGACCCAATGCTTATCTCTATCTATTTCTCATTCATTTACACATATTTCCATACATTCAACCTTATGTCATCCCTATTTACACATATTTCCATGTATTCACCATTTACACATCATTATTAGCCTACATGCACACCTATGTTTGCACATTCACTCATTGCTCAAAACTTGCACTTGTTTATACTAAGTCTATCTCAAGTGGATCAAGATTGACCCTAAAATTTAAATTTTAAACTCAAACTTCTAGATTCTCACCCTTCCTTACTAGCCATTACAAGCCTACTTGACACATGTTTGTGCAAAATATTATTACGTCTTAGTATTTAAAGACACTCATTGTGCAACTAATGCATAGGGGATTGATTTCAAAGTGAAATCATTAGAGCACACTTCAATTCTTCAAGAGACAAAGAACACACATACATATAGGTCATCTATATGTCTATGTATTTTGTCTTCAAATATTCTATCAAAGTCTTAAAGTTGGTTTATCCAAGAGGTTCACCTTGGAGAACTTAACCCTAGCAATCTAGTAATCTCTTCAAAGGTCTTTGTAAACACCATCTTGATAGATTCATACACAAGAAAGGAGAAGGCAAGTTTATCCACCATTGGAATATTCTATCAATTTAAATATGCATAACATAAATCAAATCCATGCCAAAGTTCAAATCCATGACACTAAGAACAAATCTCTAATGTTCAATATTCATGTCACGGTCTAAAAAAACTCAATTCAAATTGTATGATATCAAAGATTTATGGTTACCAATAGGTATTTGGTCCATTGAGGTTGCACATTAGTTTTATTTAAATAATAATATGATATTCTAAAAGCAACAAATGATATTTTTTGGTTCAAGTATTGGGGGTCTCATGATTAAGTTTTAGTCAAATCTTTAAAAAGTCAAAATTTAGACACTTCTCAATAGATGTGCTAATGTGTCGAGTTGCATGATGAGTCACACCTCCAAACCTCAGTTATAGATAGATAAGAGGCCAGTCCACATTTCAAAAAAAAATGAAGATTCTTCGATATTCGAGTCAATCGCTACATGCTAACAAAATTAGCCTGCACAACTCCGACCCCTCTCCCTCGATAGCGAAACAATTGATAAGGCTAACCTTTCTCCTCTCCATTGGCACAATATAAATACAAGGCAATGAGGTGTGACGACGTATGGTCACCAAGCAAGCAGCAAGGCAATGAAAACATGATAATCACGTCAGGTTCAACTCCCTACAGAAATCAGGAATATGTAATAGTGTATATAGATTTATCTCTAAGCTAAGAATAACCCATTTCTATAAATCCGTTGGGCATTTGAGAAGGAAGAGATAAGAGGAAAGAGAGCCATTTGCTGGTGTATTGCTGAGCTTGATTTGTAACAATGGCGGCCGCTGCAGTGAAGCTTTACGGGCCTCTTGTCTCCCCTGCTGTCTCCAGAGTCCTCGCATGTATTCTCGAGAAACAAGTCCCTCATGAACTCATCTCCGTCGACATGAGGAAAGGCGAACATAAGAAACCGCAGTACTTAGCCTTACAGGTAAAATGAATTCCTATGCTAGCCCATTTCTATGCACTAATATATAACACCTGTGCATTGAACCCATTACTGTGCATTTTATGCAGCCATTCGGGCAGGTGCCTGCTTTTCAGGACGGAAATCTCACCATTTTCGGTCAGATTTCGCCTACCCATTATTCATTAAACGCTTGATTTGATTCATATAATGTACATTAGCTGAAAAATGGGTTTTTGTTTACAGAATCTCGGGCAATTGCCCGATACATTGCGCAGAAATACGAGACACAGGGGACCATTGGACTGCTGGGGAAGAGCTTAACAGAGAGGGCTCTGATAGACCAGTGGATGGAAGCGGAGTCACAGAGCTTCAATCCTCCAAGTTTGGCTTTGATCTTTCAGCTGGCGGTGGCTCCCATGATGGGTATTCCCCAAAACCAGGAGGAGATTGACAAGAATGAGGAGAAATTGGGGAAAGTTCTGGATGTGTACGACCAGAGGCTGTCTCAGAGTAAATATCTGGCCGGTGATGAATTCAGCCTTGCGGATCTGTTCCATCTTCCAAATATGGAGTACCTTGTGAACAAAACAGGAAAGTCTGAGCTCGTTAAGAATCGGAAGAATGTGAATGGGTGGTGGGAAGAGATGTCAGGGAGGCCCTCATGGAAGGAAGTGGTGGAACTTAGCAAGCCTGGTAAGAAGTGAAGAAGATTGATTACATCTGGTTGGCCCCCATTTTGTGTGGTGGCCATGAGTTGCATTTAGTAATCCTCTGCTCACCGTTCATGGTAGGGCATTTACCATTCTATGTAATACAATCTGTTTTGAGATGAGTGAAGATGAGGATATTTATGTAATTTGATTGTTTTGATCAAAATAAATAAAAGTTTATATTTTGTTAGGTGTGTTTTTTTAAATTGTTTTTATTAGTAAAGTATTTTTGTTGTTTGGAATGTCTTTGGAATTATATTTGTCTAATGATTTTCATAAATGTGCATTTTTAAGTATTTATTGTAATGGAAAAATTAGAATATCAATATTTGTCAGTGTAATTTGTATGTTTATTGTTAATTTTCATTTAGTTTTAGGTATTTTGAAAGATTGTCTTAGTAAAATTTGATATGGGGCATATTTTTATGTTAAGTTTAAATGGGTAAATGGTGTAACAAACATAAATTTAGCAACCACTCTAATGTATAGTGCAATCTATTGAAAAACCTAATTGTGCATGTAGAAGCAAAGGGTTAACATAAACAAAATAATGAACAAGGACCTTAAAGCTTCCTATCTCAATGTGACAATTAACATTTATGCTAGGTGTCAAAATAGAGCACCTATTCCATTTGTAGATGTGGGTGGAAGGTTAGCCACCCATTTTCAAGTCATTGCCAATATCATGAAGAACCTTATTTCTAAATCCATTGTGACATGCCTAAATTTTCCAACCATGCCTCGTCCCTAACCTTTCATTTTTGGTGATGCAAGATTAATCTTACACCTTAAGATGCTCCTATATCATAAGTGTATATTGCTACTTTATTCTTTGCTTGAATCTTGGAAAAATGTAATCATTGCTTTGGTTAGTTCTATTTCAGATTCTAAAATGGTCTCCCTTGGTGCTGCATTGATTTATGGGGAAATGAAGAAAAAAATGATGGATGACAACTTAAAATAAGTATTACATGTTCAAGGAAGACCCAAGGATAAAGTTGGCTCTAAAGAGAATGATGTAGAAGCATCTAGGTGCACATCAAAAACATTTATCTTTATTTATCTTTTGATTTTTGCTTTGGTTGTATTTTGTAGGCATGATTTTCTTTCAATTTCATTTTCCTCTCAACTCCTCGAAATTAGAGTCAATTTAATTAAATTTGAATTTAATTCAAATTGGAGATGGAGGTGCTAGAAAATTGACATTTTATTGAATTTTGGGAGTTACATAAAGTCCCACCCCTAAGCAGGAGGAAGTCATTCTTGGCATGTTGTAACTCATCTGTGCATTTAAAAATTAGCCTTGAATATGAAGTGGAGGAATTTGGGCACTTGGTGAAGGGGAAAATTGGAAAAATCAATTGATTTTGCCAAGTAGAATTGAATGAGAGGTTGCCAATGCCCAAGAAGGAAAAGAGGTTAGTAATGTAGTCATGATGCTAGGAAAAAGCTATGGCCAGCTATTGAAGAAAGAAATTTACAAAAAGATAAAAATTGAGGAGGAGTTGCAGGTAGGGGTTGAAGCACCCAATGTTCAGAAATGTATTTTTTTTTAGATTTTGGCTTGAAAATTAGCATGATATTGCTCGTAGGAAAATTTTGACTCACTTGTACTCTTGTAGATGAAGGTGGGAGCTTCTGTCGTAAAATTTTCAGAATAAATGGAAGTTGTTTGCATGGTCAAAATAATTTTTGAAATGTGGTCTATCAAGAGATTTTTGTGTAGATTTGCATAAGCTTAAATAAATTAAATTTCACTACTTTTTGAGTTCACATATTTTTCTAAGTACGCCTTTTAAGTTGAATAGATTAAGGATTTGAGTGGTGGCTATGAAGATCAACACTTTGATTCGGGTCATGGTCTTTGTCTGCATCAAATGGTATCAGAGCAAGATGATCACTAGATTGAGGATGTGGAAAATTGCAAAGAATTGTGAAGAGGAAATTTCATTGTGAGAGATTAGAGATGAGTTTGTGAAAGAGGTTAATGAGAGGAAGCTTGAAGGTGTCTCAAGAAAACCCTAGAGAGAGTTTGTTGCAGAAGAGGATATTGTAACCGTAGAGGAATTGAGTTCTAGAAGAGTTTTTTGCAGGTGAGAGGAGGCATGTAACTACATAAATCTTGATTCCTAGAGAGATTTGTTGCAAGGAGGACCTATGACTGTAAAAGGTAGAGAAAGAGGCACAAAATCTTTGAATGAAGTTGTGAGTTTGTTGCAAGAAGTACTTGCAACTGTAGAGAAGCTTGTGAGTCTCTGAAGATGTCTTTGAAGAAGAGGGAAAGATGGGTCATGAGAAGGCCTATGAGGATTTTATCTATGGAAGAGTGGAAAAAAAAGAGGTTTACAAAATGGTTTGTTGGAGAATTAAAGAAAAATGAGGCTAGATTGGATGTGATAGAGATGGAGCAGAGAAGAGAACTTGAAGAGGCTAAAAGAAAGCATGAACAAAGATTATGTGAAAAGGGTAATGATGGCTAATGAAAGGTATAAAGTTGAAAAACTTGAAGAGAGGGTGGAATGCTATCCAGAAGAAGGAGAAGAGCTATAAATATTTTATGAAATAGAGAGAATGGGTAAAGAGGGCAGCGAGAAGAAAGATGAAAATATGCATTGCTACAATCTTATGGCGGGAGGGTTATGGAAAGAACATGTGGGAGCAACCCACACAGTTGTGGCAAAAAAGAAAGAAAACAAGAGAAGTAGAGAGAAATAATGGATAAAGAAAGAGGAGAAAATAATCATAGTGGGTTGTGGTAATTTTGGAAACTTGGTTTTATCAAATGTTTTCTTTATTGCAGGAACTAGAGAGGACAAAGAAAAGGTGGAAGATAAAGGCATGAAGGATGTGGAAGCAATAATTTGCGAAGGAAAAGTCAGGGCAACAACAAAGAAGTAAGAAAACATACAAGATAGTATTGTTGTAGAAGAAGAGGGTGAAGTTGTAGAGATAGAGAATAGTGAAGTTGCAACAAAGTTTGGTCTTAATGAGGACGTAGAAACAATTCAAAATCTGAGATAGCAATATGAAGAAGAATGCATGGAAAATGTCTCAAGTGAAAGGAGTGAAGGGGCAGCAGAGAATAATGAAGAAGATGACATACTAATGCAAGTTGTAGTAGTTGAAAAGGGATGGTTAGCATTGATAAAAAGTGGAGTGAAAGCTACAACAAAAAATGAAGAGGTAAAAATTGAGTTTTGTGAATTATTTGATGTTGATTTGCATACAAATGACTTACTTAAAGTGGAAGAATATGAGGAGCTTGAAAATGATGTTATAACAACAAATAAAGAGGGGATTGGTGAGGTAATTGACAATTTTTCTAAATCTATTAATGATGATGTTGAAGCCAATTCTTATTTAAATGAAATTAGAGAAGAATGTGGAGGAGTGGTTAGGTGCAACTAAAACAAGTTACATGCTAAGTTGTAGCAAGATCTTATTCATTGTGTTGGCCTACAAGAAGAAGAGGAAGACGTAGAAATAGGTGAGAATGATGTACAAACTCAATTCATTGATTTCCATGAATTTTTTAGAGCCAATTCACATGCAGGTGATGAAGATGATAAGATAGAGTGGGAGGATGAATTATGGTATAGTGAGGTAAATTTCAAGAGAGGGAGAAAGAGAGGAAGGATGAAAGAAGGGAGAGACATGAAGGTTCAAGGTGAGGTGAAGAAATTTCAGAAAAATAAAGAATGGTGGATCCAAAACAAACATATGGTTTTCAAATGTTCATAAGCTTCATTCATGAAACATTTCTTCTACTTGGGTTGTTTGATGCAGTAGCATCCAGATGCATGGGTAATCTTCCACACCAAAAAAAAAATCTTTGTTTTTCCTTTATTTTTTTCTTTAGTTGTGTTTTGCGGGCATGATTTTCTTTTAATTTCATTTTCCTCTCAACTCCTCGAAATTGGAGTCCATTTAATTGAATTTGAATTTAATTCAAATTGGAGGTGGAGATGCTAAACATTTGTCATTTTATTGAATTTTGGGTTACATAAAGTTCCACACCTAGGTAGGAGGATGCCATTCTTGGCATGTTGTAACTCCTCCATGCATTTAAAATTTAGCCTTGAATAGAGAGTGAAGGAATTTGGGCACTTGGTGAAGGAGGTAGTGGAGTGAGATAGTGAAGGGAAAATTTGGAAAAATCAATTGATTTTGCTAGGCAAAATTGAATGAGGAGAGGTTGACAATGCCCAAGAAGGAAAAGAGGTTAGTAATGCAACCATAATGCTAGGAAAAAGCTACACCTAGCTATAGAAGAAAAGAATTTGTAAAAAGATAAAAATTGAAAAGGAGTTGTAGGAAGGGGTCGAAGCACCCAGTGTCCAAAAATGGATTTTTTTTAGAATTTGGCTTGAAAATTAGCATGGTATTGTTGGTGTGAAAATTTTGACTCACTCGTATTTTTGTAGATGAAGATGGGAGCTTCTATTGTAAAAAAAAATAGAATAAATGGAAGTTGTTTGCATATTCAAAATAATTTTTGAAATATGATCTGTCAAGAGATTTTTGTGCACATTTGTATAAGTAAATAAATTGAATTTCACCACTTTTTGAGTTCATATATATTTTTTAAAAGTATACTTCTTCAATTGAATAGATTAAGGGTTTGAGTGGTTTGAGTGGTTTTTGTGAAGATCAACACTTTGATTTGGGGTCTTGGTTTTTGTCTCCATCAAAGAATATAAGAAATTGAAAGATAGATCCAAACCCAAATTATGGTCCAAAACCTATAGGAAGAGCAAAGTGAAGGGTTGGAAGTATGGGAAGGACACATAAATAAGGAATGCAAAGATAAGAAGAATTTTTTTGATGATTCCTTTATTGAAATCCTTCAATGATGGTGAGAATAAAAATGTATTCACTTTTGCTAATGTTACTAGTGATGATTGTCAGTTGATTGATTTAGGTTGCTTCTAACATATGTCTTCCCATGGGGAGTGGTTCTCATCTTATTGAGAAGTTGATGAAGGAAAATTATTCCTTGGTGATAATGGTTTACATAATATTGTTGGATAAGGGAAATATATAGTGGTGTTTTAGTGATAGGCTAGTGAAAACTCAACAATTTTTTTGTACATTCTAGAACTTGAAAGAAATTTTGTATCTATATCTAAGTTCAATGATTTTCAAGTGCATATGACATTTTGGTGTAAGAAGGTCCTCCCTTCATGCAAAAATTATAAATAAAAAAAGTTCCTCCATTCTCACAATATCAAATGTACTTTGATATGGACAATACTCTACCCCAACATAGGGGAGAGGACCCAATAGTTGTGCACCCTAACTTCGCACTTCTCAAAATCCTACATGGAAATTTCAAATCACTCCCAATTTTTTATAGTAGCTTACTTGGCAAGTCCCCTGCGTATAACTTTCGTTTTAGGGCCACATCAGCATGCTTTTTGTCAAGGTATCCAAAAAGGCCCCCCAAAAAAGTGAGACCAATACTTGTGCATTCACAGCATGGGTAGTTGAGCGTTGATGTGGCATCACATGATTGGTTGCTTTTTACATCAAAGGAATACATTTTGTTTAATTATGGGTAGTCAAGTCACAACTATTGGGCATTATATAAACAACTACTATCACAACTATTGGACATTATATAAACAACTACTATCTCAACTATTGAAACATGTTCAACTACTGGGTCCTCTCGCCTAAAACAGAATTTTAATAAAATGGACATTATTAGGGGAGAAGACCCAGTACCTGAGCATGTTTCAATAGTTGTGATAGTACTTGTTTATATAATGTCCAATATTTTTATCAATATTAGACCAATAGTTGTTACTTTAAAGTTGTTAGTGTTGATGATGACTACCCATAATTAAACAAAATGTATTCCTTTGATCTAAAAAGCAACCAATCACGTGATTCTACATCAGCGCTCAATAAAACATGCTGTGAATGCACAAGTATTAGTCTCACTTTTTTTTTTAAATGTGGTGCTAAAAGCAGGACGGACCGAGCAAAAACGGGATTTGAGACTCACGGCTATAACGTTTGGAAGCGGGCCTCACATATGACATCACACACTAGTCAATAGCTTAGTGTGTGATGTTGAAGCCCAGCCGTCTCACGCATCCCATTTCTCTCCTGTACCAATCTGCAATTATTGCATTTCCAAACTTCACGTTTTTCACTGTTAAAAGCCTCAACCTGGCATATTGTTTTGCTGCATAGGCTATTTTTTAACTATACATGACCATTCGACTGCTTGGCATCTCCATTCATTCATTTATTAAATCACCCTCCTTACTGTTATGTCTCTTTCCATTCGATAAGGCAGCCCCCTCTAGACACACTAACTCCCTCACTTCTTGGCGCAACCCTGCTCTTAATCTGGCGCCTCTCTTTCTTCTCTTATGGCGCGAGTCTCCATTGTTTGCAGCCTGTGAAATATACTTTGATTTCTATTATTTTCAAGTTGTTTAAAGGGAGTTTAGTGGTAGTGAGGGGATCATAGCATGGGAATCTATTTAGGCTTGATGTCTCCTTGTTTTGTAGTTTTTTCAATGTATAGTGTGATTCTAGAAATACATACATGTTGTGGCACCAATGTTTGGGCTACATTGATGAAAAAGGTATTCAATTTTTTTATTGATAAAACGATGATTGAATTTTTTTCATTTACTTTAATGAGTACTTTCATTTCTATGAATAGTGTGCGTTTAGCAGATAGAATAGAGTTTCATTTATTGGGGAGTAATAGAGCAAAGAGACTATTCGAATTTTTTTTAGTCATAAGTGTTTAGTCTAGGGGTTGTTGGTTCAATAAGTAAATCTCATTATTATGATATATTCAATGATGATTACAATAAATACACCTAGTTCTTTTGTGTTCTAAATCTAATTTTTCTCCAAGTTTAAGAATTTCAAGGCTTTAGTTGAGAAATTGTCAAAATACAAAAATAAAGGTGTCGAGATCTAACAATAGTGATTAATATTGTTCTAGAGAATTCAGTGTCTTTTATGGATATGTAGAAATTATTTGGTAAAAGATACCTCTTAAACACCCTAGTGAAATGGGGTTGTAGAGAGGATGAACTAAATGTTAATGGAAAAGGTCAGAAGGATGATGAATGGTACATAATTGGATTGATGCTTTTGGATAGAGATTGTAAGTATTTCTTGTTACATGTTAAACCTATCTCCTTATCCAATTATTCCATTTAAGATTCCTTATTATATGTGATAGGTAAGAAACCTTATATTTCATATTTAATGGTATTCAATTGTGAGGATTTTGCTCATGTGCTCATGGAAAATATTAATTTGAATTTATTGAACAAAAGATGCATACTAACAATGTAAGAGGTTATAAGATTTGAAGTCCTCTAACCTTAGAAATAATTTATTATAAGGATATGATTTTTAGGGAGCTTAGAGATTTTTTAGATCCTATGTAGCTAAAGGAAAAAGAAGGAAGAAAAAATACATTTTGAGACTAAGGTTGAGAAGTAGGAAGATGCACATGTTAAAGAATAAAATGATGGATAAAATGATGGAGAGTAAGAAATATATTCATGTGAGAGTTTTGAGTATGTTGAGAATATAGAAGAGTAGATAGAATCCCTTACTCCACCTTTGAGATGATCCAAAATACAATAGAACCTAGTTGATAGGTATAGCCCACCAAATTTTTGTTGAGTATTTGCTTCAAGTTGTATTGATGAT